>NEWO01000216.1:238660-249795 GCA_003013225.1 Phalaenopsis aphrodite
TGTGTGTGTGTGTGTGTGTGTGTGTGTGTGTGTGTGTGTGTGTTCAAATGATTTTTAATTTCTTCACAATCCATATACTCATTGTAAAGGGGAAGGATGCTTTATTAAATTTGAACTTTCCGTCACAACATCTTAGTTTTAATTTTCTAAAGTTTACTTTTGAAAGTTTAGCATTTAGTTTAGTTAAATTCATCGTTTAAGTGCATTTTAATTAGCATTCACTTGTTACTTAATATTCAAAATTTGCACTTTACATTTTGTATTTTTAAAATTATACTTTACATTATAATCTTAAGAACTTATTTATAGGCATGTCCAACTTTCCTATGAGATCGATATCTAAAACTCCATTAGAACCCTTTATTACTTGAGCGATACGTATACTTATATTATTTTTAAAGGGGATTTGACAGTTTAGATATTTTTAAAAGATAAAACTATTTTAACTGAATTTTTTTTGTTGGGATTAATTTGCATATTTGCTATTGTATAAGTTGTGTTTATTTTGTAATATTGAAAAATATTTGCAAAATTAACACACTAAATCGACCCGCAGCAAGTTTTTTGTGTCGTTGTCGGGGAAGTAGCAGAAAGTAGTAGTAAGTTATTTTATAATTTATAGTATTTTTGTTTTAAAATTTTAAAAAAAATTTAAAAAAGAGTTTGTAGTTTTATTTGAATATTTTCTTATTTAATTGTGTTTGCTTATTTTAAATTACTTGTTGTGTTTGTTTATGTGTAGTTTAAGATCTGAAAAATTTAGTACCCTACGATTCTGAGTTAGAAAGAACAATTAGAAAAAATTGAAAACAACAAAAAGAGTAGACCCTATTAACAAAATGACTTACAATTTGAGTAATGTTGGAAATGAAAATGAACATCATCAGAAACCTTTAAGAGATTATGCTAATTCCACAACTGATGAAATTAATTTAATTATACAAAACCTTGTTGTAGCTGTCAATTCATTTGAGCTTAAACCTGTTATTACCCAAATTGTTTAAAACAATTATTTTGGGGGAACGCCAACTAAAGATCCTAATTTACACATTGATAGTTTTCTATAATTATGTGCTACTATTAAATATGATGGAGTGTTGAATAATGGCTTTAGACTTAGACTTTTTCCTTTTTCACTAAGGGACAAAGCTAAAATGTGGTTAAACTTGTTAGCACATGGATCTATCAGAACTTGGGGAGATTTATCACAAAAAAAATTATCTAAATATTTCTCACCTTTAATAATTGCTAAGCTTATAAATGATATTACATCTTTTTGTCAGTTTGAAGGCAAATCAATTTATGAAGCCTGGTAAAGATTTAAGGATCTCCTTAGAAAGTATCCACATGATGTGTTGCCAAATTGGTTAATAATTCAAAATTTTTGTAATGGATTGGTTAGATCTCTTAGATCGATAATTGACGTTGTTGCTGGTGGATCATTAATATTAAAACCATTCGATGAAGCATATTACTTAATTGAAGAGATGACTACTGATAATTTTTAGTGGCCCTCTAAAAGGGTAAATCCAAAAAGAGTAGCCAGTATTCATGATTCTGATGCAATATCTATGTTAGATGCATCAATAGGTGCTATATCTAAGAAGATAGATCAATATAGAATGAATTATTCTCAGACATCACCTGTGCTTGAGGAAAGTTCATTGGGACAAATGATAGAATCTCAATCTTCTTATGAGACCTTAAATTCAATAAATAACCATTCTAATAATCCTTATGCCAAATATTGTAATCCCGGTTGGAAGAATCATCCAAATTTTAGCTGGAGTAACAATAATTCTAATGCTGCATTTCCGCAATGGAGAAACAACACTGCAAACCCATTAGGAAACTCCAACAATCAAGAAAATCCAACTTATATACCTTATTACCCTCCAGGTTTTAATAATTTTCAAAATAAGGAGAAAAAGTTATCAATGGAAGAACTGATATTGCAAATGGGGAGTCAGTTAGAAAGTCAAGGAGCTGCATTAGAAACATGGAAAATCAATTGGGATGTATTGCTACCGCACTTAGCAATAGACCTCCAGAATGTTGCCTAGTAAAGTTGAAGTAAATCCTAAAGATCAGAACAAAGAACAAAGAACAAATTAAGGCTATTTAACTGAGAAGTTAAAAAGAATTAAAAAACTGAGTTAAAAAAGAAGTGGAAGTTGAAGTTGAAAAAGAAAAGGTGGAAAATGAAAATCAGTGTAGAAAGACCAACACCTCCATGTCCTTAAAGATTGAAGTAGAAAAATTGAGATAACATATATTCAAAATTTTAAGAAATATTATAGAAATTAAAAATAAACATTCCATTTGTTGAAGCTTTGGAACAAATGTCAAGCTATGTAAAGTTCATGAAATATATACTTAATAAGAAAAGGAAGTTTGTAGATAATAAGACTGTTGCACTCAGTGAAGATTGTAGAGCTATAATTTAGAAAAAGTTTCTTGAAAAACATAAAAATCTTGGGAGTTTACGATTCCTTGTGCTATTAGCAAAAGATTTTTTTGGAAAAGCTTTATGTGATTTAGGAGCCAATATTAATCTTATTCCATCATCATAATTCAGATGGTTGGTATTAAAATATATTTCACCTACAATTGTAACTCTTCAGTTAGCTGATCATTTGATTACTTATACTAAAGGAGTTATAGAAGATGTTTTGGTAAAAGTTGATAAATTTCTCTTTATTATGGACTTTATTGTATTAGTTATGGAGTAAGATAAAGAAATTCCTATTATTTTTGGAAGACCATTCCATGCCATTGGAAGAGCTTTGATAGATGTGCAGAAAGGAGAACTAACTATGAGAGTTAGTGATTAAGAGGTTACACTTAATATTGCAAAATCAATGAGATACCCTGCAAAAGAGTAAGAGATTGAATGCTTTAGAATGGATATTTGATCTCGACTTTCTATATAGATGTAAAATGCAATGTATGTGATTATATGTTTAATCTTGTTAATAGTGATTCTGAATTTGTAACAAAGCCAAAAACTTGATCCAAAGAAAAATCTAGGTAAATCTTTCACTGTGAAGCAAACAAGAATACAATTATAATATTTAAATATGGGATACTATGCAAGTATACATATCGTTATCAAGTAATATAAGACTTTTTGATTAAGCCTCGAATATCGAACCCACACTGAAAATAGAAATAAGCACTTTATAAATTTAAAAATTTTAGATGATAAAAATCTACTTAATAAAATATTCTTACATAAAATATTCTTACTTAAACTTAAGAGGCTTTAATAAGATTGAAAATTTGATTCTTTTCATAATTTTTTGTTTATGAAAATAAAGTAAGCAACTAATTAACTTAGCTAACTACTTGCAAGATGAAGGCTATATAAATAAAATATCTTTTTACTTATCATGAATCAGTAATATGTATAGAAATTCTGTTGTGAAATTATGCTAAATGTGTTATGTTAAATATGAGCAATTATATTTTTTACCCTTACTAGAGATGCTATAAAGAACCTTAGTTAATCTATAGTTTGAATCGTCTTAAAGACCGGATAGGTAGGGAAGGTACCAGCTCTCACCCTAGAGTTCTCTCTTCTCTCTCCATAGGAGGGCTAACATCTCGTATCAAAACCTAAATCTATAAATCAAATTGGAGGCTTTAGTCTATCATTCTGAAGTCCTCTAATTCTACACCCTTGAAATGTTTATTTCATTATTTATTTCCACTCAACCCCATGAACTACATTCTCATTCATGAAATAAATATGTGATTCTAATCATTTGTTGAATGAGGCAATACCATCTCAGATCTTACATGTTCTCACAACAGGTATTAACATCTTAATTTGTCAAATTAAGAAGTAAATAAAGTGCAAGATTTCAAATCATCACAACTTCTTCCAACATTGAAATCTAATACTTAGCACAAGATCCTTTAAGTATTTAATCACTTACCATACCATTTTAAGGAAAAAGATAAAGAAAACAACTCAGAATCCATGGAGAAAATACAATCACACATGTTTTTAAAAGTAGAAATCATGCACATAAACAAGAAATCTAGATTAAAACCAAGTGTAGTCACAAAGATAACACTTATCTCAAATCCTCTCTACAAAATGTCTTGAAGTTCCTTTGAATTCTCATCCTTCACTCACAATACAAACTAACACTCAAAATAAGTGGTTGACCGCAATAGGCGGCGGCGGTTACTTGAATGAATGATGGCTGTAAAATCTAGTGTCTCTTCAAAATGGTGTCTCCATTCAATAAATCTTTTAGAATTTGCCTCCTCAAAAGCCAATTGACTAAATTTTCATGTTCATAGCATATTTCCCACATTTTTACCATGGGTTGCTTCAGACACCTCTTCAATCAAATTTAATAAATCATCACTTAACTACTTGTGGTGTTTAAGCACAGGGTAACTGACGCTTAGACGTGACTCTCTGGCGCATAGGCACGATTCCTATGCGCTCAGGGCCTCAGTTCATTTTTTCACTTTTTTTATTTTAATCCAAATTTTATCCTTTTTACTCCATTTAGAATTTTTCATCCATTTAATTGTACCTAAAAGAAAAACACAAAAATATCTTTCGTTAAAGCACAAAATCTCAAAAATAGGTATAAAAATATGTATAAAAACACTATATATTTTAGGTGTATCAATATTAACGAATATCTAAACCATGCATATTTCAAAAAGTCATTTGAAAGGGAATTTCAGAAAGGAATATGAGGAATTTCATAATGAAGATAAAATTCAAGATGAATCTACGAAAGTGAGTAAGGAAGATTTGGATTATGTTCAGAAAAAAATTGAAATGCTAGATCATATAAAAAATAGTAAGAATTTGATTTCATATCTTGAGAACCCTGTTGAACTAGAAATGAAAACACTTCCTACACATTTGAAATATGCATTCTTAGGAGATTTATAAGTAAGAACAAAAATTGTTGGAAACTTTAAAAAGATATAAAAAGCCTTTGGATTAACATTAACTGATATTGAGGGAATCAGTCCTTCAATTTATATGCATAGAATTTTATTGGAAGATCAACATGAACCAAGAGCTGATCTTCAAAGGAGATTAAATCCAATGATGAAAGAGGTTGTTAGGAAAGAAATTTTAAAATGGTTTTGATTCTTGAATAATATTTCTTATTTTAGACAGTGCTTGGGTATGTCCAATTCACTGTGCTCCAAACAAAGGAGGCGTGACTAAAGTGACAAATGAGAATAATAAATTAATACTATTAAGGCAAGTCACTGGATTATGAATCTACATAAATTATAGAAAATTAAATTCGGCCACCAGGAAGGATCATTTTCCTTTACCCTTTTTGGACCAGATGTTGGATAGGCTGGTTGGGCACAAATATTTTTTTTTCTAGATAGATATACCAGTTATCATCAAATACCTTTAGCTCTAGAGGATCAGGAGAAAACAACATTTACTAGTCCTTATGGAACTTTTGTTTTTTGGCGAATGCCCTTTGGATAATGTAATGCACCTTCAACATTTCAAAAATGTATGTTGTAAATTTATTGTGATTTAATTGAAAAAGGGATTGAATTCTTTATGGATGGTTTTTTATGTTTGGAACTTCATTTGAAACATGTTTAAATCATATAGAAAAAAATTCTTGAACAATGTAAAAAGACTAATCTCGTATTGAACTAGAAAAAATGTCAATTTATGGTTGCAAGAGGAATTGTGCTTGGGCATAAAATTTCAAAAAATGGCATGAAAGTAGATTATGCAAAAATTCAGGTTATGTCAAACTTACCTTTGCCTACTAATGTATGAGAAGTTAAGAGCTTTTTAGGACATGCTGAACTTTAAAAGCGATATATTAAAGATTTTTCAAAAATTACTAAACAATTATGCCAACTTCTAAAAAATGATATAAAATTTGGTTTTAACCAAGATTGCCATAAAGCCTTTGAAACTTTAATGGAAAAATTGATCACTTCTCCTATAATTATTTCACCTAATTGGGAGAAACCTTTTAAATTAATGTGTGATGCTAGTGATTATGCAATTAGAGATGTATTAGCGTAGAGATATGATAAGATTTTTAAAGTTATATACTATGCTAGTATAACTCTTAATGATGCTCATATTAACTATACCACAACTGAAAGAGAGTTATTAGCCATTGTGTATGCTTTTTAAGTTTAGGTCATATTTGATTGGAGCTAAATGTGTTGTGCATACTGACCATTTAGTTATTAAAAATTTGATGCTAAAGAAGGATGTTAAACCAAGACTAACTAGATGGGTACTTATGATGCAAGAGTTTGATTTCGTTATAGTCGATAGGAAATGGATTGATAATCAAATTATTGATCATCTTTCTAAGCTAGAATAAGAAGAAATATTTGACATGGAAAAAGAAATAAATGAAAATTTCCTTGATGAACAACTTTATCTTGTAAAAGGAAGGGAAATATCTTGGTATGTTGATATTGTAAATTATATTGTTAGAGGCATTTTACCATATGGATTAAAAAAACAATAAGAAAAGAAATTCATACATGATGCGAAGTCTTACTTTTGGGATGACTCCTATTTACATAAAAAATGCAAAGATTTAGTAATGAGATGATGTGTGCCTTACAAAAAATTGAGGAAATTATTCAGAAATGTCATGATTGTGAATTTGGAGGATATTTTGGGAATGATAGAACTGCACATAAAATTTTTCAATCTGGATTTTATTTACCTACTTTATTTAGAGAAGTTAATATATATATATATATATATATATATATATATATATATATATATATATATATATATATATTGGAAGGAGCATTATTCGGCTCCCTACATGTCGATCATTAAAAGTAATACAAAAAGTTCCAAAGGAGAGGTCCCAAGACAAAGGGAGGAAGACGAATCCTCAAAATTGTTTACAAGAGAGTTAAACAGTAAAATAAGAAAGAAAAGCGAAAGCAAACATGACACTAAATCTCTTTAAGTTGACTAAGCTTGAATCTAAGGTGAGGAGTCTTCAGCTTGTCCCCATGGAGTAAGAGGGCAAGGGGGGTAGGAGGTCTAGTATCAACAGAAATGGAGTTAGCATAGATTCCTTGTCTGGCAAGCCAATTAGCAAGTTGGTTTCCTTCTCTATATATAAAAGACATTTGAATTGTAAGACTTTTGTAAAGTGTGCTAATTTTTTTCTTCCATTGCATATGATGCCATGAAGATAGCTGATCAGTAGTCAACAAAGAGATTAACTGTAGAGAGTCAACCTCAATCCATACATTCTGCCATGTTACTTTCTGTGCAAATGTAAGGGCCCAGTAAAGAGCAATAAGCTTAGCTTCAAGAGCATCATTGGCCACAGTAGAAGCATGGAAGAAAAGCAGACAATTTCTGGAGTAATTTCTGAACCCCCCACCCCTGCACCCCAATTAGAGAAGCTACCATCAGTGTTAATTTTCATGGTTTGAACATCAGGAGAATGCCAAGTGACAGTCTAAATTCTGTTGAGACTAATGGAGGCACTGGTTTGAGCCAGATTTATGTTAGGAAAGTTCTTAAGATGGATTATCTTGTTAAATTAAGCAACACTGTTTCTAGTTACCTTGGAGTGTTGAGTAATCTTATCATCATGTTTGTTACTATTCCTACACATCCATAAGAACAAAGCCACAATGAAGGGGATTGACTCCCCTTGTCTACTTCTCCAACTATGCCAACCAGCTTTAAGACTAGACCAGTCCTTATCCAAGTTCTCACCCTTAATCTTAGTAAGGAGTTCTTTCCACACCTCTTGAGCAAACTTACAATTGAAAAATAGGTGATTAATGTTCTCCTCATATTTCAAACAAAGATAGCATCTAGAGGCTCTTCTCAAGCCTTTGAGTATAAGAATATCATCAGTTGGCAAGAGGTTGTTGAAGAATCTACAACAAAGAAGGATGTGGAAGGGGATAGAAATCTGTTCCAAATGGCATCACCCCAATTAACCTTCTCCCAATGATTTAACTTTGCATATATAGCTTTGGTTAGTGTAGCTGTACCATATGATCCTATCTTTTCTGCCTTTATCAAACACAATCTTAGTGATTAGAGATATGTGAGGTTCCTGTAGAAAGGATTGGAGCTTAGGAACATCCCAGGAGTCCCCATCCCAGAGGTCACAGACTAGGATTTGAGGGTTAAAGCCTGGAGGGGGGGCCCAATCCAGTTCTTTGGGCACCAGTTGTCAAGCCAAAAGTTCACTTTGCCATTCCCCAAATCCCATGTATACATGTCTTCAGCTTGCTCTCTGATTTTCAGTATATTTGTTCAGATTTTGGAGTCCCCCAGCTTCTTGGAAATAAGAGAGGGGTGTTGACCCTTGAATATTTGCCATACATGAATTTTTCCCACAAGGAAGTTTGTGCTCTGAACTGAATCCACATCTTATACAAATTTATGTGTGCTACTTGTTGGAGACCCTTGAAACCCAGCCCACCAGCTGAAATTGGTTTTGCCACCTTCTGCCATGAAGCCCTGTGTAACTGATTTCTTTGACCTGCCCATAGAAATCTATTTAATGCTCTCTCCAACTGGATTTGGGTGCTTTTCTTAAGGTATTTGGTTTGAAAGATATAAGAGGGGAAGGTAGTCAAGCTGATCTAAGAAGATTGATTCTTCCCCCATTAAACAGGAAAGAGTGAGACCAACTGGATAGGGTTTTCTGAATTTTCTGCAAAACCTCATCAAATTGGGTCATTTTTTATCTCCCCCTAATGAGTTGAACCCCCAAATATCTCACAGGGTCCCTAGCAGTAGAGAAGCCAGTGTAGTTGGACATCCAATGCTTGATATTGGAAGAAGCCCTCTTATTAAATATTAGTTGGCATTTAGTAAGGTAGAATTCCATCCCAGAGTACTTCTGAAATTGTTATATGCATTTATAAACTTTCTTCACAGTAATCTTTTGAACATTGGAAAATATCAGAATGTCATCAGCATACATGAGGTGGGAAATTCCTATATTGGATTTATGATGAAATCTGGAGTGCTTATGGTTGAAGATGTTCCTGTCAAGCATTCTAGAGAAGTAATCCATAGCAATTATAAAGATAGTCGGAGAGAGTGGGTCACCTTGCTTCAGTCCTCTAGTAGCTATGAAAGCCCCCTAGAGTTGGCCATTGATAAGGATGGAGTGGTTATTATTGATAAAGCACCTTTGGATAAGATTTCTGAATTCAGGCTGAAGTCCTCTAGCTGCAAGTATCTCCAAGACAAACTAAACTGCTGGGCAAATTCATTCCTTTCCAATGAGGGTAAAGTTACTCTTTCTAAAAAGTGTCTTAACAGCTCTTCCATCCTATATCTCCCAGGTTTCTGTTATGAAAAAGTCAACACATTTAACTCTGGAAAGAATGTTTAATAGATTTCTGTGGGCAGGTCAGAGGAAGCAAATGCATTGGACCAGTTGGCAAAAGCTGTGTGGAAGCACTAGTGCTGGTGGGCTGAGTTTCAAAAGTCTCATATAGATCTCTTAAATCAATTTTTGTAAGCTTTGGTTGATGTTCAGAGCTCAGAGTTCTCTTTGGGCTAAATTTTTGAAGGGCAAATACTGTAGAGAGATGCACCCCTCCCTTGTTACTAAAAGACTTGGGAATTCCAGGGCCTGGACCAATATGCTAAAAGTAAGATCTCAGGCTCAAATCTATTCATTTGGAAAATTGGAGAGGGCAAGCTTAATATCTGGCTGGATAATTGGACTGGTGAGGGTTTAATCTACACTTCATCTAACCCTCAATTAAATCCTGCAAGTCAGGTGGCTGAACTATGGTTCAATGGTGATTGGAATCAGCAAGCTTTACAAAATATATTGGATAATAAAACCTTACAGAAGGTTAAGAAAAGCAGCATTGATAGAGAAAGTAAAGATATCCTGATTGTGAAAAAGAAGGTGTCTCAGTCTTTATTTGCAGCATTGCTAACTTCTGTTTCCCTCAACATAGAGTCAGTTGGAGTAAATGTGTGTGGAATAAATTCCTATCCCCTTCATGTCATTTTTCTCTTGGAGATTACTCCATGGCTTTCTGCCCACAGATAATATACTGAAGTTAAAAGGATTGAGAGGTCCTTCTAGATGTGGGTTATGTAACTCTCATGAGGAAACTATTAAGCACTTATTTTTCCAATGTTCCACAGTTAAATAGGTTTGGAACTTTTTAATTCCCAAACTGAAGTTAGAAACTGTTCTATTGTCCTGGAATGATTTCTCCCTCAGCTGGAAGGAGTGGCAGGACCAAGACTTACCCCCAATTCCTTGTATCACTGCTTGGTTTATATGGATGGCTAGGAACAAGATTAAATATGAAGACATCTGGGTGGTAGCTGCTACCATTGCCACCAACTGCATCAACTATCTGCAGAAATTATATAGTCATGGGAAGCTTCCTGATATCCTTCATAGTACATCGCACAGTCTCCCCAGAAAAATCAAGTATGCACTCATCCAGTGGGTTCGTCCACCAAAGGGGGAATTAAAGTTAACACAGATGTTAGCTTTTCTAATCCTTATGCTGGTATTGGATGGGTGTTCAGAAATAGTAATGGCAAGTGTTTACTCTACTTTCATTCTCCTGTTATTGCTCAGGACCCTCTGGAGGCAGAAACAGTGGCTATTTATTGGGCTATGTTTATGGCCCAAAAGTGTAGCTTCACCTCACTTATCTTAGAATATGATTCCAGGGTTCTTATTGATATTATTGAAGGGAGGTTACCTACTCCTTGGTACTTGATGCAGTGGATTGGAATGATTCACTCCATGGGAAAGGGTTTTAGATCCTCATACTCCCATATATTGAGAGAAGGTAATAGGCATGCTATTGGCTAGCTAAGGTTGGCCTTCATTCTGAGCTCCCTAGGGTAGGCACTTCTACTACCCCCAAATTAGAGTTATTGTTGAAAGGAGACATTGTAGCTCTTTCTTTCATTAGAGTTTTTTCTGTTTAAGTTTTTTTTGGGTAGGGACTTTCCTTTTCTTATACCCCTCTTTTTCTGTTTAATGAAGTAGGAGCCACCGTCTCCTTTTATACATATATATATATATATATATATATATATATATATATATATATATATATATATATATATATATATATATATATATATATATATATAT
>NEWO01000216.1:250313-268848 GCA_003013225.1 Phalaenopsis aphrodite
ATTGCAGTGGATTATGTTTCAAAATGGATTGAAGCAATTGCTTTACCTCGATATGATGCTCAAAGTGTTTCAAAATTTTTAATTAAAAATATTTTTATAAGATATGAAATGCCTAGAGTATTCATTTCCAATGGAGGATCTCATTTTAAAAAAGCAGCAATTGCAAGATTGGTAGAAAAATATATTTTATTGCATAAAATTACAACTGCTTATCATCCCCATACTAGTTGTTTAGCAAAAGTTTCTAATCGTGAAGTTAAGTGAATTTTGGAAAAAAAAGTGTAAAT
This sequence comes from Phalaenopsis aphrodite, assembly GCA_003013225.1. Classification (NCBI taxonomy): domain Eukaryota; kingdom Viridiplantae; phylum Streptophyta; class Magnoliopsida; order Asparagales; family Orchidaceae; genus Phalaenopsis; species Phalaenopsis aphrodite. The sequence continues at coordinate 250,601 of NEWO01000216.1, forward strand.
CCTAGTAAAATAGATTTTTCTGTCAAATTGGATACGACATTGTGGGCATACATGATAGCTTATAAGGCACCTATAGGTACGTCCCCTTATAGATTAATTTTTGGAAAAATTTGTCACTTGCCAGCAGAGTTGTAGCGTAAGGCTTATTGGGCTATAAGGGAATTCAATTTCAATTTGAAAGAAGCTAGTGAGGATTGATTATTGCAATTGAATGAGCTTGAATAAATTATGAATGAATCTCACGATAATGGTAGGATTTATAAGGAAAAAATACAAGAATGACATGATCAGAAGATAAAAAAAATGCAATTTGAACATGGATTGGATGTTTTCCTATACAATACAAGATTGAAATTATTTCTTGAAAAACTGAAGTCTAGGTGAAAAGGGCCATTCAAATTTGTAAAAGTCTATCCCTATGGAGCTGTTAATATTGAAGATCCTAAAACTGGAAGGATATTTAAAGTAAATGAGCACAGATTAAAACTATATTTTGATGGTCAAAGACCAGTTTTTAAAGAAACTATAATGTTGGGTCACCCAAAATAAAGACTAGGAATATCCGATTGACGACATTAAACCAAGCGCTTTATTGGAGGCAACCCATACTTATCATTGTTTATTTTGATTTTAAGTTTTTGTTTGGAATATTTATGTATATTTATATTTATGTTTATATAAAGTCCATGTATTTGAGAAAATAATTTCAAAATATCTTTATTTACCTAATTTTATGGAAGAATTGAGAATTTTTTTATCAAAATAAAAAATGCAAATTTTTGGAACTAGCGCATGATGCACCACGACGACGAAAATAACTTAAAACGTTCAAAAAGTGGTTTTTAGCTAGGTATTTTCCTTATAAATCCCAAAAACTAATTCCAAACTCCATTTTAAGGGGAAAACGAGGTAGGAGTCACTAGATTTCAATTCCAATGGCGTCCCACTCTAAAAATTTCGCTAGATTTAAAATTTTCAACCCGAGAAAGTTCTTCAGTTTTGATGCACAGAAGTTGCATGATCGTATTCTAATGAAGAAGAGGCTGATCAAAGAAAGGGGGTTTGTGAATCAAGGATTCAATACACTGAATACTCAAGCTGAAGAGATTATTACGTAGAGACGTTGGGAAGTAATTTGTTACACTACTACCACCATAGTCGTCTTTATGGTGAAAGAGTTTTAAGCAAACCTACATGGAGTGAACCCAAGAATTGTCTATGTGCGAGGCAGGTTTGTGCAATTCCCTCCTTCAAGAATAAAGAAGATGTTTATGACTGAAAATATGTCTATCTACCATTACATGAATTTTACCCGTACGAGAGATAATATAAATGAACTCTATCGATACCTTACGGATAAAGATGTGAATTAGGAGGCGAGAGATGATGGAAATGTATGTTGTTTGTCATCGTTGTTAAATCCCATTTCAAATAAATAACACTTATTTATTGAAACAAAATTATTGCTTACTATGAAAATTAGTAAGGTAATTAAGAAGAGTGCTATTCTGAATTACTGTATTTAAACTTGAAAACTTGTTGATATTGGAGCAATTATTGTGAAATCGGCTTTGGGTTTGATTATTAATGGATCTGCAACTGGACTTGGACATCCATCCACTATTTTCCTACTATGCAGTCAATCGAAAGTACCTAATGAGAGTTGGGAAAAAGTGCTTTTTCCTGGGAAGCTGATAGATCCATAAGTCTATTGTAAATGTATTGGAATGAGAGATGAGAATGATATGAATGTATTGATGGATCAAGCATCCCAAAATTCATCACCTATTCAGCCTTGCTTCAGTTTTAATACACTTTTAAAAAGGAACAAGAAGATAGAAACAGAGGTGCAGAATCTTACGCATGCAATTGGGAATATTTTTGAAAAGTTGGATCACTTGGATTGGAGACTTAAAGAACATTTTGAGCATATTGGTCATATTTAAGATGGTTTGGGACATATGTTCAATAAACATGCTTGGATTGGGGAGGATTTGACTGATGGTTTCCTTATAGACCCTTCTACAACTTGTATGTGCACTACCAATCTATGGGAGATAACTAGGAGGGCGAGAGTAAAGAAGATGTTTGAACTTAATTTATACACAGAACATTTTTTTAGTACTACTTGTTTTAGTTGTTTGTTGAGATGGATTGCATTTACTTTTATTATTGAACTATATCGACAATTGTATTTGGTATTTTGTTGTTTAGATTTCAGTGTTATGATGTTTTGGTTTGCTTTAAAAACTGAAATAGATGTTTGTTGGCTTGAAAAATGTTAGTTTGTAATAGCATGAATTTTATATATATAAGTGAATTTTGTGTTGTTTGTGAAATATTGATGGTAGAGTAATGTTTAATTATGTTTATAAAGGTTCATTTGAGTTAATTAGAGGTAAACATAAAGTGGTACGGAGTAGATTTTCATAGAAAATGAAATCTGGAAAAATAAAGGCGTTGGCTCGAGATGTGACATATTGGCGCATGATGTGCCTGATTACAGAGAGTTGGCACATGATGTACCAGATGTGGCGCAAGATGCATCAAATTCCCAAAAACACCAGTTTGCTTAAAAAACAACAAAATCGCACAATAAACTCCATCTTTACTGCTTAGGTCGTCTTCTTCCTCTAAACCTTGACCTAGGGCTTCACATTAAGCGCGATAAAGAAGATTTCAGATGATAAAAATCATAGATTTCATCTTCTCTTGGTAAGAGATTTACTTTAACTTAGAAATTTTTTATTTTCACCATGAATTTTTCCTATGGGATTTTGGATGAAAACGTTTGAAGAAAAATCATGGTGAAAAGTTTCTTACCAAATAATCTTACTTAGTGAGTTAGATTTTTGACTTTGTAATTTATTTTAAATTTAATTGGATTTAGGTAGAATTTCAAATCGCTCTACTAGTGAAGAGAGGAAGGTTAGATGATTTTGATGCATGAAGATTTGTTAATTTGAAGGCCCAACATAGTTATAACTCTCAAATCAAATCAAGAGATTGATCCAGGAATGGGTATTTGCTAACCCGGGTGACGAGATTGAGAGGTTGATGCTTGCAAAAATTGGGAAAGGTTTTATTACTTCACTGCAGTAGCGATTATACCAATGATTCTGGAGTTTTATGCCAACTTGAGATTTACTTTTGACGATCACATCCTTGTGAGAGGTAAGAAAGTTAAATTTGTTGCATAAAGGATCAATGCTTTTCATGGCTGAGGTATGTATTTCATGACTAGTACGCTTCATATTTGATGATTGATTCATTGCTGGATGAAGTGATTGCCTTTGTAACTGATGGAAGATGAGAATGGAGGAATAAAAATACTAAGATAGTTAACTTCTCTGCTTCCTTGTTGACTATTCAGTCGAAGGTATGACAACACTTAATTTCTGCTAAATTACTACCAAAAAATCATCTGGCTGATGTAACGAAGGATAAAGTTGTATTGAAATATTTCATTCAAAACATGAAAGCTATAAATGTTGGTGCTCTTATAGTTCAATTTCAATGCAGCTTTATCCTTCGTTAAATTCGTGCTGAACTATTTGAGGATCAAGGAGCTCTTATAAGTTCGTGCTGAGCTATTAGATAAATATTTCAATACAGCTTTATCCTTTGTTAAATACATAATAGAGAGTTGGTGCATGATGCATCAGAGACAGCTTTTTGAGGATTAAGGCAGTTCGAGACAAATTTTGCACGAATTTTTAAAGAGGCATTTATTCTAAACGCCCATTGGAGTAATTTAATGCATTTAAACACTTTGAAAGGTTCTTTTATGAAGGGATATGTCTTTTTGATCAATGGACATGTCTTTTGAATTAAAAAGAGTTGACTTTTAGGTACAATATTGAAGGGAATTTTAAATTCTTTTTGGAGGAGGCTACCTTTGATAAAAGAGAGGGAAGTCTATGGCTTAAAAGAGAGGAGTTTTTGAGGGATAAAGCGTTGGTGTGGCGTGAAGGCAAGAAGGAGAGTTAGAGAGAGAGAGAGAGAAAGTCAAGGGCTTGGAGATTTTCTTCAAGGATTGTAAGAGGAGAGGGAATGTGAGAGATTTCTTCTTCATTACACTTCTATGAGAGAATTTATAGTTCTTGTAAAGAGAAAAATGCTTGGAGAGAACTTCTAGGAGTTTTCTTTAGAAGGATTGTGAGATAAGTTGTGTCTTTTATTTCTTTTATTTTGTAAAATTGTTTTTATATGTTTTGTTATATCCTGCTCGTGAATTCTAAGTAATCTTATTTATCCTTCTCTCTACTTTGAGATATGATTTTGTGAAGTATTGACTTTATTTTAAATGTTTTTAAATGTCAATAATTTATGATAATTTGAACTCCGAAATTCATTTACTTTTTGATCTGGCCAATTGAAATGTTAAAATGTGTTGAGAAACTTTATTCCGAAAGGGCTATGATTTCTACAACATGGGGAGAATCACATTTGATTTCATGGAAGAGTATTTAATACATGAAGTTTGGTGCAAATAAATAGGGAAATATACTTTGTTGGATGAAGAATTGGAGATTTTAAGCTGACAGATTAAAATCCACAATTTGGACCTGTTGATTGGAAAATGATGTGAGATTGTTAACCCTTAGGAGAGGGAGTAGTGGGAGCTCTGGAGTGGCAAATGATATCCGCCCAGCCTAACCACGGAATTAGGGACCAAATTCTAGATTAGTCAATGTTCTTTATGCACTCAAAACAGGGTAAATAATAGGATTGCTCTTATTTAACACAAAATAGTTTTTGTATATTTTTTCAAATGAATTTAATTTCTTCACAATCCATATATTCATTATAAAGGGGAAGGATGCTTTCTTGAATTTGAACATTTCGTCACAACATCTTAGTTTTAATTTCTAAAAAATTTACTTTTAAGAGTTTAACATTTAGTTTAGTTAATTTTGTCTTTTAACTACATTAAAATTAGCCTTCACCTATTAAACTTCACACATTACTTTTTGTACTTTTAAAATTGTACTTTATTTTATAATCTTAAGAACTTATTTATAGGAATTTCCAACTTCCCTTTAGGATCAATATGTAGGACTCCATTAGAGCCTTTTATTACTTGAGCGATACGTATACTTATGTTATTTTTAAAGTAGATTTGGCAGTTTAAAAATTTTTGAAAGATAAAACTATTTTAACATAAGTTATTTAGTTGGGATCAATTTGAATATTTGCTATTGTATATGTTGTGTGTATTTGGTAATATTGAAAAATATTTGCAAAATTAACATACTAAATCCACCCCGCATCATTCCACAACACAAAATAAAAGTTTTTACTACTACATTTTCAACTGCCAACCAAATAACTTCCAAAAATACAAACAACGAAACAAATAAACTAATTCCAGAAAATATCAATCTTCATTGCCTTCCTCCTCCTCCTCCTCATCATCATCTTCTTCTTCTTCATCATCATCATCAATAGGAGCATAATGAGTGAAGTTGGGGCAGGTAAAAAATTCCACATTGGATTCTCCCCTAAGATATCTCACCATAACATCCTCAGGAGCTATATCACGTTAAACTCTCCTTTGTTGATAGTCATCGTTATAAGCATTATTTGCTTCAGTCTCTCCAATCTAATTTTAAATTATTACTACATCCAATTGTTGAATCATGAGTTGGTCCATAATATTTTCTAGTGATGCATGGCGAGAAGTAGATGCCCGTGCAACTGTTGTAGAGGGTTTATCGCTTCTTCCAACCTTAGATTCAATAAATGATTTAACTCTCTGAATCATATGCTTCCCAATAAGATTTTGTGGCTGTAATCTTTCTTCATTTCTATGGGACTCTACTCCCGATTGCTCATAAAGAGTGAAAATCATGGAAGGGTAACCAAAATCACTAGCTGTAGAGCTCTTAGCTATACTTTGTGCATGATGAACTTTAAGAGCACCAATATTTATTGCTTTCATGTTCTGAATGCAATAGTTCAATATAGCTTTATCCTTTGTTATATCAACCAGATGATTTGTTGGTAGTAATTTAGTAGAAATGAAGTGGTGCCATACCTTTGAGTGACTAGTCAACATGGAAGTGGAGAAGTTAACTATCTTATTATTTTTAATCCTCCATTATTTTCTTTCATCAGTTTGAAAGGCAATCACTTCATCCAGTGATGAATTAGTCATCATGAATGCAACGTATTCATCAAAAAATACATTCATTGGCCCATAAAAAAACATTGATCCTTTCTGCATTAAATTGAACTTGTTTACCTCTCACAAGGATGTGATCATTATCTTTGAATCTCAAGTTGTCATAAAACTCCCAAATCATTGGCATAATCGCTACTGCAGTGAAGTGGCAAAACCATTCCCAATTTCTCAAATTAACATATCTTCATGCATCAAAATCATGTGACCTTCCTCTCTTCACTCGTGGAACCATTTGAAATTATATCAAAATCTAAATAAATTACAAAATAAAAAATCTAACTCCCTAGGTAAGATTATTTGGTAAGAAGCATTTCAACATGAGTTTTCTTGAATCTTTTTCATAAAAAATGCCAACTTTTGAATTTTCCATAATATAGGAAAAATCCAAGGTGAAAATAAAAAATTTCTAAGTTAAAGTGAAGCTCTTACCAAGAGAAGTTGAAATCTGCGATTTTTAGCCTCTGACATCTTCACTACCGCGCTCAATGTGAAGCCTTAGGTCAATGTTTAGAGCTTGGAGACAACCCTATAAGTAAAACTGGATTTTTACTGTGAAATTTTGAGGTTTTTTAGGATATTCGGTGTTTTCAATAATTTAACGCATCATGCGCCAAATCTGGTGCATCATGTGCTAATACCTTAATTTTTCTAGATTTTATTTTCTGTGAAAATCCACTCCGTACGGCTTTATGTCTACCTCTAATTAACTCAAATGAACCTTTATAAATATAATTAAACATTACTCTAACATCAATCTTTCATAAACAACACAAAACTCACTTTTACATATAAAATTTGCGCTATTACAAACTAACATTTCTCAAGCCAACAAACATCTATTTCAGTGTTTAAAACAAACCCAAAACATACTAACACTGAAATCGAAACATCAAAATACCAAACAAAAATGTCGATATAGTTCAACAATAAAAGTAAATGCAATCCAACACAAAAAATAACTAAAACAAGAACTATTAAATAAAACGTTCTGTGCATATATTAAGTTCAAACATCTTCTTCACTCTCCTCCTCCTGGATATTACCCATAGATTGGTAAGGCGCTTACATGTTTTAGAAAGGTCTATAAAGGAATTCATCAGTCAAATCCTCTCTAATCCAAGCATGTTTCTTGAACATACGTACCAAACCATTCTCAATATGATCAATATGCTCAAAATGTTCTTTAATTCTCCAATCCAAGTGATCCAACATTTTAGAAATATTCCCAATTACATGCATAAGATTCTACACATCTTTTTATATCTTCTTGATCCTTTTTAAATGTGTGTTCGAATTGAAGTAAAGCTAAATATGTAATGAATTCTCGGATGCTTTATCCATCAGTAAAATCATATCATTCTCATCTCCCATTCCAATAAAGTAGCAATAAATTTATGGATCCATCGACTTCCAAGGAAGAAGCACTTTTTCCTAACTCTCATCAGAAACTTGCAATTGATTGCATAGTAGGAAAAAAGTGGATGGATGTCCAATTCCAAATGCAGATCCATTAACAATCAAACCAAAAACCAATTTCACAATGATTGCTTCAATATCAACAGATTTTCTAGTCTAAATACACTAATTCAGAATAACACTCTCCTTAGTTACCTTAATGATTTTCATAGTAGGAAGTAATTTCGATGCAATAAAGAAGTGTTATCCCTTAGAAGTATGATTTAACAATGATGACAAAAAACTTACATTTATATCATCTCTGGCCTCCCAATTCACATCTTTATCTGTAAGGTATAGACAAAGTTCATTCATATTATCTCTCGTAGGGGTAAAATTCATGTAATGGCAGATAGACACATTTTCAATCATAAATATGTTGTTTATTCTTGAAGGAGTGAATTGCACAAATTTGCCTCACACATAGACAATTCCTTGGTTAATTCTATGTAGATTTGCATAAAACTCTTTCACCACAAGGATGACTATGACAGTAGTAGTGTAACAAAGCACTTCCCAGCATCTCTACACAATAATCTCTTTAACTCGATTATTCAGTGTATTGAATCCTTGATTCAAAAACCCCCTCTCTTTCATTAGCCTCTTCTTTACTAGAACATGATCATGCAACTTCTGCACATCGAAACTGATGAACTTTCTTCAGTTAAAAATTTCAAATCTAGTGGAATTTTTAGAGTGGGACACTATTGAAATTGAAATATAATGACTCCTCCCTCTCCCCCTCCCCTAAAATAGATTTTGGAATCAGTTTTTTGGAGTTATAAGGAGAAGAACCCACCAAAACAGCCAAAAAATGCCTTTTCAAATGTTTTAAGTCATTTTCGTCGTCACGGCACATCATGCACCAGCTCTCTAGAATATGGCACATCAAGCACTAATCTGGCGCATCATGTGCTAGTTCCAAAATAAAATTCATTATTTCAATTTTGATAAAAATTTCTCAATTCTTCCATAAAATTATGTAAATAAAGATGTTTTTAAATTATTTTATCAAATATACGGATCCTATAAAAACATAAATATAAATATACATAAATATTCCAAATAAAAACTTAAAATCAAAATAAACAACAATAAGTATGGGTTGCCTCCCACAAAGTTCTTGGTTTAATGTCGTTAGCCCAACATTCCCAGTGTTTATGTTGGGTGACCCAACATTATAGTTTCTTTAAAAGCTAGTCTTTGATCATCAAAATATGGTTTCAATCTGTGCTCATTTAGAGATAGATTGTTACAACTTTGAATGACCCTTTTCACTTAGACTTCAGTTTTCCAGAAAATAATTTCAATCTTGTATTTTATAATAAAACTTCTTGTCCAGGTTTAAATTCATTTTTAATTATCTTCGGATCATGCCATTTTTTTCATCCTTTCATTATAAAACCTAGCATTATCGTAAGATTCATTTATAATTTCTTCAAGCTCATTCAATTACAAAAGTCTTTTCTCACTAGCATCTTTTAAATTTAAATTGAATTCCTCTATAACCCAATAAGCTTTATGCTCCAACTCTACTCACAAGTGACAAGTCTTCCCAAATATTAATCTGTAAGGGACATACCTATAAGTGTCTTATAAGCTGTCTTGTACGCCCATAATGTCGTATCTAATCTAACAGAACAATCTATTTTACAAGGATTTACATTTTTTTCCAAAATTCTCTTAATTTCAAGCTTAGATACTTCTGTTAAACCACTAGTCTGGGGTCGATAAGCAGTTACAATTTTATGCATTATATTATATTTTCTACCAATATTGTAATTGTTGTATTTCTAAAATGCGATAGTCCGTCGGTAATGATTAATCTAGGTATTCCATATCTTATAAAAATATTTTTAATTAAAAATTTTGAAACACTCCGAGCATCACATTAAGGTAAAGAGATTGCTTTAGCTTATTTTGAAACATATTCCACTGCAATATATATATATATATATATATATATATATATATATATATATATATATATATATATATATATATATATATATATATATATATATATATATATTTGAGTGAAAGTATAAATGGTCCCATAAAATGCAACACCCATGCATAAAAAATTTCAATTTCAAAATTAAAATTTAGAGGCAGTTCATCTCTTTTTGAAATATTACCAACTCTCTAACACCGATCACATGTTTATCAAAATAAAAATACCTATGGGTTCCCTTCCAAAAGAAACAAAGCAATTAAAAGTGCAGAAAAAGGGACTATCCTAAGATATGGGGCATTAAAATTATCCCCATGAAGTAGGAAAGAGAGGGGGGGTGGGAAAGGTAGACACAAAAAACAGTTGGGAATCGACTCCACAAGTTGCAAGATAATTGGCTAGCTTGTTCCCTTCTCTATAGTTAAAAGCGAAGAAGACAATCATATCCTGAATCAGATGCTTCATTTCAGTGATCTTTTATTGAATATGTCAAGGGGGATGGTTTCTATTTAACACATAATCCACCAACTGTGAGGAATCAACCTCAGCCTGGATAAATTTCCAGTTGTTGGATTTAACAATTCTCAGTGCCCAAAATAGAGCCATGGTTTTCGCTTCCATGGCATCTACAGCCATAATGGGAGATTGAAAATAAAGCAAACATCTGCCATTAAAGTTCTTGAAGACCCCACCAATGACTGCCTTCTTTAAAGTGAAGTTTCCATCTGTGTTGACTTTAATGAAGGGGAACAAAGGTTTGTTCCAAACCACTTTCAACAGCTGAAAACTTTTCTGTTGCTCATTTCTGCAAATGTTTAGAATATTTGGAAAATCCTAAAATTTAAATTTTTCTTTCAACTCTTCCTTTTCAGATTGATTGGTATCTTTGTTCCTCATAATTCTTTTTAGATCCAATATTCTTCTAGTAATTTTCTAAATTTTCATATTAATATCATCCTTAAAATTTATAATAAATGGATTTTTATAAGATACTTCTTGATTTCCCAAATTTTGGATCGCATTCTCTCTAAATAATTTAAATTCTAGATCAAATTCTTCTAGGTTACACTTTTGTTCAGGGTTGTGTTTCAATTCTTCCCCTTTGTACTGAGTAAATGGTAGAAACTGTCTTTCTATATTTATCTTAGTTGAGGAAATATGTTTTTCTAATTCCTTATGAAAATTTTCCATTGCTTTCAATCTCCTTTTCCTCATCTCTCAACTCAAAGTTCTTTTAAAACATATCCTCGAATTCTTTTCTAAATATTAGTTTGATAATTTTAAATTGTTCATCATTCATCTCCTTAGGGTTTATCTCAGGCTCACTAGGTAGAATCTCTGGGGATAATTGTTAATTGCATTAATAATCTGCCCAGTTGGTTTTCTATATTTCTTATTGCGACCTCTTGATTTTCTAGCTCACTCTTCATTTGAATAACAACCTCTTCTAACATTATTTCCTTCTCCTCATCCTATGGGCTGGAGTTAAATTGTAGAGGATTTTTAATTAAGTTAACAATCTGCCATAATTGGTTTTCCATATTCCTTATTGCGGTCCCTTGACACTCTAACTCAATCTCCATTTGAATAACAACCTCTTATAGTGAATCCTTCTCCTCATTCTGGGGGTTGAAGTCAAAAGTATGAAGAAAATAAAATACATCATTATAATAGCCATTATTATTCTAACTACATGTCCGATTAAATTGATTATCTTCTCAAAATTGGTCTTCTCCTCCAAAATTATTATTCCTCTTAAAATACAAATGATTTTCCCGACATGGATTGTATAAATTGGAATAAGAATTATGTATCTCATGGCTAATTTTATTCCATCATCCAAATAAATTTTTCTCAATAACTGGGTTCCTCGAGGATATCTTTTTATGTATTGATTTTACATCTTTTCATTATCCGGAACATGAGAAATTAAAATCGTAAGAATATCATCTTAAAAATTTGTCACTCACTTGGGGTTTACTCTTTCAAAGCTACTAGCATTATAATCCAAACATGAATATTCATTATTTTTATCGTTGATCCGCCATTTCAACATTAAATTCAAGGAGTCTTTCCAAATCTCTCACAAAAGTTCTCTTCAAATCCGACTTGTAAAATTCAAGATCTGTAGCTTTTGAACTCTGCATACAAATCTAAAGACTTAACTAATAGGACAAATATCAAAAATATTTTTGGTTTTTTGGTTTTTATTTAAATAAACACACAATAACTAAACACACTATATTAGAATATTATAAATTCCAAATCTAAGTCATATAGGTTTAACTAAAATTCTCCAAAAGTTCTTACCGAAGCTTCCCTGACAACGACGTCAAAAACTTGATGTGCCCCTAGTGTGTGCTAATTTTCTATATGTTTTATGTCAATTTAAATCGCCGGTACAGTGTCAAAAACTTGACCCGTCCCGAAATTACACAAAAATTTAGTTTTTAAAAATATGGCTGATAACTTGACACAATTTAAATTAAGTAGTTAAAGTGCAAAATTGAAATGTTATATAAAATATATTAAATAGTTCACACAGTAGTGGTTCTACGCAAGTGCACGTATCACTTCAAGTATTAAAGGGATTTCTTTAAAAACCCCAGTATCGATCCTACAAAAAAGCGTAGTAAGAAATCCTTTAAGCTAATTCTACTATACTACTATGGAGTCTTAATTTGGAAGATGGAAATTCTTATGATAATAACATAAATCACCATATTCAAACTATAAAAATTAAAGTAAGAAAGACAAATTAAAATGGGTTTAATGAATGCTAATAGAAATGTAACTAAAAGAACTAAGTTTACTAAAATTTAAAATTAAATTTACTAAAAATAAACAAAGTTTTGTGAGGAAGAGTTCAAATTTAAGAAAGTCTCATTCCCTTCTGCAATCAGTATATGGATTGTGAAGAAATTAAAATAATTTAAAATATATAAAAATTGTTTTGTGCCAAATAGGAGCAATTCTATTCTTTACCCTCTTCTGAATGCTATAAAGAACATTGACTAATCCAGAGCTTAGTTCCTAATTGCGTGGTTAGGCTGGAAGATACCGACAACCACTTCAGAGATCCCACTACTCCCTTACCTAAGGGTTAACAATCTCGCATCAGTTTCAATCAACTGGACCAAATTAGAGATTTTAATTTGTCACCTTTAAATCTCTAATTCTGCATCCAACAAAGTATATTTCTCTATTTATTTGCACTCAATTCAATGGATGACATACTCTCTCATGAAATCAAATGTGATTCTCCCCATGTTGTAGAAATCATAGCCCTTTCGGATCATATGTTTCTCAACACATTTAAACATTTCAATTGATCATATCGAAAAGAAAATGAAAATCAGAGTTCAAATCATCACAAATTATTGACATTTAAAAACGTATAAAACAAAATCAATTCTTCACAAAATCATTTCTCAAACTAGGGAGAAGGATAAAGAAGACTACTCAGAATTCATGAGAAGGTTACGAAAACATTCAAATTTCATATATAAAAACAAGTTTACAAAATAAATAAAGAAAAGAACACAACCTATCTCACAATTTTTCCCAAGAAAATCCCTAGAAGTTCTCTTCAAGAACTTTCCCTTTTTACAAGTGCTCTTAATTCTCTCCTAGAAATGTAATGAAGAAGAAATCTGTCACATTCTCTCTCCTCTTACAATCCTTGATAAAAATCTCGAAACCATTCCTCTCACTCTCACGCCACACATTCTCACACATACACACAAAACCCACGCCCACACAACTCCTCCAAAAACACTCTTTCAAGCCCTAACCTTCCCTCTCTTTTATAAAAGTTTTCACTCCAGAAAGAATTTAAAATTCCCTCCAAAATCTATTTAAACTTTTGAATTCAAAAGAAATGTTCATTAATCCAAGCGATATATCCCTTAATAATAGAGTCTTCCAAAGTGTCTGGATGCATTGAATCACTCCAAGTGGTGTTTAGAATAAGTGTCTCTTTGAAAATTTGCCCAAAATTTGTCATGAACTGCCTTAATCTGCAAAAATATGTCCTAAGGAGCATCATACGCCACCCTACAACAACTCCACTATTTTGCTTCGTTTGGTTCCGTTTCGCCCCGTTCAGTTGTGTTTCGCTCCTAATAGATAAACCTACAAAATAAACATGAAAGCAACATTAAGTATAATTTCATTCAAAAATATGTGAAAAATGTAAAATAAAATAAGCATAGAAAGACATATCGAAATGTGCCAAGTCAGAATTTTCTTTCTTGCTCGTTTTTACTCCAAATTGCACCATTTTTGCTTTAAGGTCTCCAAAAGTTCATTTCTTGTATCTGAATCCAAAAATATGCAAAATACATTTCTTTAAAGTATAATAACAATAAAAATTGGAGTAAAATATAAATGAAAAAGTAGATAATTTTTAGGCGTTTCAGGTGTCAAAATTGTTCTATCGATCCCCCAACATACACATGAACTCTTTCTCTCATCCCTAGAGATGATCGCCTGCTCGGCAACGACATGCTCCGCAAGGGGCAAAAGGTGGATCATTCCTGGAGATCATTCTACGACTAATAGAATAAGTTTGGAGGTAATGCTTTGGAGACGACAAATTGGCACAAAAGACATCATAACGGAGCCCGAAGGCGCAAACAGTATCATTTCGGATTCATGTGCTTATATTTTTTGCTTAATAAAATTTTCAGTTCTTATCTAAAAGAATTTAATAACGCTGTCATGATTATTTTTCTAGTGAAAATATTCTAATATAATGTATTTTAAATTGATTTATTCCAAAGAAAAATTTGTACGGTTTCTTTATCGGAAAGTTCATATATATGATAATATGCTAAAATAGTGTACGAGAGTTCCAGGGATAAGGTTTAAGAATTGAATGGCACTTCGCATGCCAGCTAGAGAATTGTCGGTTGAGAGGACCGGTGTCGGCTGCGAATCGAAAAATCGCTTTTCAAAACAAATTACGAAATGCATAGATAAAAATACAATATTAGATTCCCTGGCCAGCACCGATCTAATAATTTAACTTTAGCTTTGGGTTTAGCAATTTTAGATTATTTATATCAAATAAATAAATTAAATTAATTAATTAAGAACCTTAAATATTTCTTGATAAAAATAATTAATTCTGATTTTGAAATCCGCATAAGAAGTTATTAAAAAATTATAAGAGTAATATTGTCACTAGCATTTGTTTGAAATTTCGGACATTATAGCATGTGAAATTCATGATAAATGGTAAATATAAATTTAGGAAACTTAAATTTTTTTATAGACCGTTAGGGTTTCAAAAAAATAGGGGCATTAATAAATTATAGCACGAAGTGTTTTTTAATGATGTTTATTTAAAACATTTTCTAAAATATAATTCCACTTATTAAACTTTAAAATTATTGGATGATTTGCGTATTTACCACTCAATACCTTTATATTTACACACCGCACATCCAAACTTAAGATTTTATATGTGCACCACATTATTAATGTATTATAAGGCGTCTTTCACTTTCAAATTAAAATTATGCAACTTTTATTGTCATTAAAATTATTTAGGTGGCGTGAAAATTAAAGAAAAAGTTAAGGCATTAGATATGTAAGTAAACACATTGGAATTGGGTGGTACACGTATGCAAATTGCCAAAACTTAATAACAACAAATGAAGTTTATAAGTTTTTTATTTAAATATCCATATAAACTTACAACACTCATTGGGTGCACTCATTTACCTATTCCTCTCACAAATTATAATATGAATAATTTGAATATAAAATTAATTAAATTGAGCTGCAAATAAGAAAACTTAATCAAATCAAATTATTTTTCTTACTTCTATGCTTTTTGTTTGAAAATGTAAATTTTTAAAAATAATATTTTGTTCAAATTTAATTTTATTAATTTTACTATTATTTAATAAATATTTAATGATGGAAATTTTGTTTTGATTACTTAAATGCCTATTAAATAATAAAAAACAAATTGCATATAATCAAACAATTTGTTTAGTTTGAATTTTTTCAATGTCATAAAATTTAAAGTCATTTAAGCGCACGCACGCACTCATATATATATATATATATATATATATATATATATATATATATATGTATGTATGTATGTATATATGTATGTATGTATGTATGTATGTATGTATGTATATTATTATCATCATCAATATTTTTTATGTCTTAATATATATAGCAACAATCCAAATCTTTTTTATCACATAGGAAATTTAATATTTTTAATTTCTAAACACTGAAAATATAAATTATAATACATAAAAAAAAAAATTTGAAGTGTTAGATATATAAATACATAAGATTGTAGTGATCTGTTCGTAAATCTTCTTAAAATATAATTAAAATTTGTGGTTTAGTGACTGGCTTCCCCACATGCTTTATCCCGTACCAAGAAGTCAATTTTAATTTCCATGATGCGCTCAGTACTGAACTTAAAATTCTTCTCTCCACTTTTTTAATCGACCCAACTTCAAGCGCCATTAAAGGCGCAGTCTCCAACTCGGCCAAATATTTTTTCCCTACTGCATTTTTTATTTTGGATTCATCTCCTTGGCGAAAGGAAAAAAAAAATTTCACATCTTTCTTGAGGAAGATCTAAGCCTTTGGCCTTTTATCTTTGGCGCTCACTCACTTGGTCACTCTTCCGCTTCGATTTTCACTCGAGTATGCTTCTAAAGCTGGTAACACTCTTCTTCCTCCTCCTAGTGCACCATGCTATGGGAGAGGAGACGTGTTTGGGGTTCGTGCCAATGAAGATGAGGGCGGAGACGATATCGCTTGTGGATTATGGAGGAGTTGGAGACGGACAAACGCTGAATACGAAGGCGTTCAAGGAGGCGATCTATCGGATCGAGCACCTGAATCGTCCTGGCGGCACGCTTCTCTATGTTCCCGCCGGGGTCTGGCTCACAGGACCCTTTAATCTCACTAGCCACATGACGCTCTTTCTCGCCGAGGGTGCGGTCATTAAAGCCACACAGGTAGTGGGTTCTTAACACAATTCAGAAAACAGTGTCTAAGTTCATACATTCGACAGCGGAGCTGGGGATTGTTTTTTGAGCTCTTGAGCAGGCAACCTAGCATTTTCAATTTAAGGGAGAGAGAGAGATGGAGAGTATTGATTTTAAACTCTTGAATTATTCTAAAAGAAAAAAAATGAAAGTCTATTTTATTGATGGAAAGGTAAATCATTACCGTTAGGTTGAAGCTTTTAAGAAAATTTATTGCGGAATTTATTAAATCCAGCCAAACGATGTGGTGAGGGAGTTCGGTGGATTTACCGAAGAACTGGTAAGTCCTACTTACAGCCAAACAACGCCTACATTTTTTTTTTTGGAATTTGGTGATGGATTGGAAGAAACATAATATATGGTGTCGTGAATCTGAGGCTAAGTTTTGCTGGTAGAAACTTAGGAGTTTTCTCTTGTTATTTGAACTCGGCATTTGTCTAATTTTGTGCAGGATGCTGCTAGCTGGCCTTTGATTGATCCTTTGCCATCTTATGGGAGAGGCCGAGAGAAACCGGGTGGCAGATATTCGAGTTTGATTCACGGAGATGGGCTTAATGATGTCATTATAACTGGTTCGTTTATGTCTTTGCTGCTTGCCTGTGCAGATTTCGATGTTTATGTTCATCTTTTATTATTTATTTTTTGTTGTTGTTCCCGTACTTTAGGTTATTTATTGGGGCATTTACATAGATACCACCTATTTTATATGTATTTACCTATCTTACACCTAAACTTTGTTTTTGACATTTATATCACTTAAATCATTAAAATCACATAAAAAATATCATTATTTTACCTTTTTAAGTGAAATACACGTCTTCATGCATAGGTTAAGTGGTATGTATACAAAGCTTTACATTTAGGTGTTATATATGTAAATATATTGGAATTGAGAGGTATTTATATCATTGTTATGATTTTTTTTTTGTGGCATTATACATACCACTCAATTCTTATATTACATATCAGCACCTATATTTTTTACATTTTACATGTAAATGACTCAAATCTTTCTTCACATAAAAAATACCACTATTTTATTCTTTAACTTCACGCATAGGTAAAGTGGCTTATATAGAGAAATTGAAGGATAGGTGGTCTTACCCAGGCTTAAATAAATTAGACAATTTAAACCTTCCTTGATTTTTGGGTTTCAATCTTTGTTATTTGTTCCAAAATTTGTTTGAGTATACAGTATCTCGGTGGAGATTCAGCTCGATTCGGATCAAACAATTCCATCATTTGATTCACTATCAAATTTACCTTGTTGTTCTTTTCCATTATTTAAGACACAACACTTGCATCCAAAATTTTATACATTACCAGTTTTTAGATATAGTATTACTGAGAAATTTTCCAAGTTAATCTTATTAATAATGTAATAGGTATTCATTATTTCTGCCCAAAAAATATTTCAATAATTTACATTCACTAAATATAATTCTAGCTTGTTTAACTAAGTTATGTTTCTCTATCTACAGATGTTGGGGTGCTCGGTGTCCACAAAACTTATACTTAATATTTTATTTATTATAGAAAAATAGAGAAAGTATATTAGAGTTGAAAATTTTTTTCTTAAGGTTTTGATTGATTTCACTTTGTATTAAGTATGAGGGCT
>NEWO01000216.1:269552-297270 GCA_003013225.1 Phalaenopsis aphrodite
CTTAAAAAAAAGAAGAAAAATTTTATGCATAAAATAAGAAGGGATTTATCTCTCTTGAAGGTCCATAGGCAAGCAATTCGAGGCTAAAGGGATTCAATCTAAGCAGCAAGGTGAACCTTGAAACTGTTGTGAAGCACGCAATAATCATATAGGCATACATGTCGCTCAAGTAATATGAGTCTGTATGTTGATCCCACGAGGAACGAGTCAATTTGAAAATTAGGTAAAGTTTCAGTTTATTGGTTCGGAGTATAGCATGAATTATTTGAATTTTGCATATATTAGAGTTACTACTCCTAATATTTGCAAAATAAAATACTTTATGAGAGTTGTAATAAAGTGAAAATTTCTCTCATTAATTGGGTCTCAGGAACCTAGATTTAGCTAAGTGATGCATTTATGGGTGACAATCACGATTAGCTTTCCTCCTTAGCCCATTCTCATGGTTAAAGAAGGCTTGAGATTTTATGTTGCAGTTTAGTTTCCTAAATTATACAAAACTCAGGATTTCAGTTCTCCCTACACTATTGTACTAATGTAGAAGCAATATTTTTATTTTTCTAAGTCGGTGTGCTTTAGCCTAATTCTTCCACTAGGTTTTTTTTGGAAATTCATAGTTTACAACAAGATTTAATAAAATAACTGACCAGGCTGAGTGTAAATTAAGAGCAGAAGGTTAAAATCTCAACATGAAGAAAGTTCAATTAAATTACATCATAAAGTTAAACTGCTGATCTCGAGACTACCATTTTAATGGAGAAATTATAATCTAAGTGCTATTCATGCTTTGAAACAACAAAACTAATATTTTATCAATAAGAAAAATTAAATAAAAGAGTTTAGAAATGTGAGGACCAGATATAATACACCCTTTGAAATGTTATTAACATACTTCCTCATTCTCCACAAGATTTGACCGAGTAGCACGTATATACAATTACATGAGAATTTTCTCTGACAACTCATCACACAATCTCTCATGAAACTCTTCTCCCGGTCTTACAGACTCTGGACTTCCCACACACTGCAGATAATGCACTCGGAGGTCCCTTCCTCCGTCTTATTACACCAATTTAACTCTTGCCCCATGAAATGACCTGGAGCACGAAGTTTTTGTTTGATAGGGTAGAAATATCTCCCATTCATCAAAATATTGAGGGGTGTTCGAATCATTAAATTTTAGTAGGTAGAAGATGAGATATTGTATCTCTATCTTGCAGTGTCTCCACATGCGATAAGTTTGGCCCTAATCAGGGAGGAGTAGAAGGTTTGAGGTCATTTGATCGGGTGGTTATAGGAGTTATTTGCCGAATAACAATAATGCCTGCTACTGGAGTGTATAAATAGACCTCATCTCATCACTTGAGGAGTCAAATTTAAGTATTTTTTTTTTGGATTGAAGACTACAATAACTTCCGCACCTTGTTGTCGCCAACTATTATTGATCATTGCCCGTCGGCCATTGACCACTGTTGGCTGCCCCTTTGCTCATCGTCGTCGACGAACTCTATTGTGTAACCATGTATCTCTGAATACGGTGCGAAAAAATATTCTAAATACGGAGTTACGAAGTATTTTGTGTGTAGAGTAGTGAATAACATCGTATTGAATATCCAATGATAATTTATAACAACAAATACTTTAAACTGTTGTACTCAGAATACGATGACTTTATTCAGACTCTTTAACTGCTCTCTGCATTATGCACGGAGAAGTATTGTACTTGGTGTAGCGTTGTAATCCTTCATTCCCAGTTGTGAGATAAGGGTGTATCTTTGAAATTTCATATTTACAGTGGAATACTTTGTGTGAGCTAAGCCTTATTGTTTTTTCCCTTTCAGGTTATTTCATGTAAAAAAAAAATACCACATTCTTCATACTCATAAAGTGATCGGTGTATTGTGGCTTTCTTCATACTCATGAAGTGATCGGTGTATTGTGTACAGACAAGTGTCGTACTTAGTGTAGTGTTGTAATCCTTCATACTCGATTGCGGGATGATGATATCCTTCTCGTGGATAAGACGAGAGAAAAAGCCCAGGATAAAATTGAATTATGGAGGTCTATATTGGAGTCTAAAGGCCTTCATTTGCGTAGAACTAAAACTGAATACATGGAATGTAATTTTAGTAGTAGTAACTCTAGTGACAAAATTGTAACTTTGGGTGATCAAATTATTAAAGTGTGTGAATGATTTAGATATCTCGGGTCTGTTGCTTAAAGCGATGGTGATATAGATGGGGATGTTAATAATAAAATTTTGTTGGTTGGTTGAAGTAGAGGAATGCTTCAGGCCTTTTGTGTGATAGGAAAGTGTCGCTTAGTCTGAAAGGGAAATTTTATAAAACGATGGTGAGACCTGCAATGCTCTATGGCGCTGAATGTTGGCCTTTAAAAGAGAAGCATAATACTAAATTAAGTGTTGCCGAGATGAGAATGATTAGGTTGATGAATGACTTTACACTTAGAGACAAAATGCGAAATAAATTTTTTCGGGATAGGGTTGGTGTAGCTCCAGTGACAGACAAAATTAGAGAGAGTCGTCTTAGATGGTTTAGTCACATTAAACGTCGACCATCTGATGATCCAATTAGGAGAGTACATGTTCTAGATTCGACTTATGTTAGGAAAGACTGGGGTAGACCTAGGAAGACTTGGGCTTATTGTATAAAAAATGATCTTAATTTATTAGAACTTAATGAAAATATGACACTAAATAGGACGCAATGGAGAAAAATGATTCATGTAGCCGACCCCACGTAGTGGGATTAAGGCTTTGTTGTTGTTGTTGTTGTTGTAGTTTTTTCATGTAAAAGATTGTGGAGTCTTCTCTTACTAGTTATCATTCTTTTTTGTATGTTGGATTTTCGTACATGCTATAACGTTAAATTATCGCTCTACCATTGTGAATATTACGCCACATAACAATTATCATTATCTTTAGCCTCATCCATTTTGAGATCAATTTTTTAAACGACTGTTTGTTTTGACAGAGTGTTTAAAATTATTGAGCTTAGTTCCAAAATTATGTTTCATTGTGAAATTTATTTATTTTACTTGAATTTTCTTTTTTTTGCAATCTTAGTGCCGCATTTATTTAGCTATATATTTATGGTGTGTATGAGATGACAGCGCGGTGTCACACCGTAGTTTTTCATGTTTGTTAAATTGTGTTTTATCTATTCTTTTAAAAAGCTACGTTTGCAACCGAACCCGACTAAGTGTAGTAATTGCTGGAAAGTTGCGGTCTGACATTTTAAAAAAAAAAATTTATAATAGCCACCTCAAGTTTTTGATCAACCACTTCTGCAGCAGCTTTACGGCTGCTTCTTCAAACATCTTCAATTGCCCCAAATCTTAATTTCATTTTAACCATTGCACTGTCATCATCATCATCCTTATTATTATGAGCAAAAGCAATACTATAACTCATCTTTTTTTTTACTTCGTGTTATTATTATATTATTTTCTCTGAAGGGCGAAGTAAAACGTGCTTTTCAAGTTCTCGTAAGTAGAACTAATTACTCTCCTTTATGAAGATGAGTTTAAAAGTCATGGCTCTCATTCATTGTTTACCTAATAAACACTTCATTTTAATCCCAATCACCTTCAAGCTCTTACATGGTCGACCCTAAGGGGGTGTGGCTACACCCTGGCTTCAACTTAAATAGTATTTAGTAACTTTTGTAAGTACGGATTTATCAAATCTGAAAATGTTAAATCCAGAAAAGAGTTTGGTTCGATGAAGGTTAAATATAGCTAAATCTCTTTTTTGAAGTGTTTGGCTTCAAGGGAAGCAACAACCCGCAGGTCTATTTTCTTTTTTACTTAAATCCATTAATACCCAATAACCGGATTTAATAAATCTAGGATTCATGTCAAATTCATGAGACGGCAGGATTTAACTTCTTTTTTTTTTTGTTTGATTAACGTAAATCCCTGTTAAAAATAGCGTACCAAACACCCCCTAATTTGTGTATAGACGGTAGATTAATTACAACACCTCATTCACGATAATGTCACTTTTTTTTTCCAATAAACTTGCTTATGATTTTTCTTGGTGACATCATTCATTCAATTTGATGAAACACATAGTTCTGTTGGACTTCTGCTACAGGTGAAAATGGGACAATAGATGGACAAGGTGATGTATGGTGGAATATGTGGAGACAAGGAACACTTCCGTTCACCAGACCGCATCTCTTGGAATTAATGCACACTTCAGAGATCATTATCTCTAATGTGGTCTTGCAGAATTCACCTTTCTGGAACATTCACCCAGTTTATTGCAGGTGGTTGAATTGATTGCTTTATTGCTTTTTAAACTTGGTTATAAAATGCACACCATGCAGGTATTTCTAACATGTTATTTTCCACTTCTTTAATTAATACTCATATATTTTTTAAATTTTCTTTAAAGCTATTTTCTCAATTATAATGTTTAATTCCTCAAAAGCAATTTTTATGATCATATTTTTAAGGTAAAAAAAATAAAAATTTCACTCATTTTTTCATCCCATTTGATTTTTATTTTTGTTGGTTGCTTTTTCTATCATAAAAGCAATAAGAAAGCTATTTAAACAAAGCCGTAGGACTCGGTGAGTAATATCTGTGATAAAGTAAACAGAGACAATGAAGTCATTTTCTTAGGTTTTTTGTATTTTTGTATTTATAATTTGATTTTTTGGATCCCGTATGCTTTTCTATTTTATTAGGAGCATTTACTGAAATATGATTCACTTTCATATAATCATTATACTCTTTTAGGTACTATATATATATATATATATATATATATATATATATATATATATATATATATATATATATAGTTTCGAGGGTAGTTGTTCAACGCAACACTGACCTTGTATGAACAGATTTTAATATTTGTCTTTGTTAGCCATTTGGCTTGCATCTCCAACCTTGATAAATGACTGCAGCTGTTCATTCTCTTGCCATCATCAAATTCTTCCCATTCTGCTTCAACACTGAAGCCAAGTAAACATGTATTAATTCCCACGTCCATACATAGCATCTTATAACGTCTTTCACTATTGCAGCAACGTGGTGATAAATAATGTAACCATATTGGCTCCACGTGACTCTCCTAACACTGATGGAATTGATCCAGGTACTATTCTTAGGCCATTAGTAGAGATCTTTCTTTTACTTATGAACTATAATCAAATCCAGATTCCAGCTCCAATATATGCATTGAAGACAACTACATCTCAACCGGAGATGATCTCGTAGCGGTAAAGAGCGGATGGGATGAGTACGGAATTGCCTATGGCCGCCCCAGCTCTGGCATCACTATTCGACGACTCACCGGCTCTTCTCCATTTGCCGGAGTCGCAGTGGGGAGTGAAACATCTGGCGGGGTTGAGAATGTCAGCGTCGAGCATATAACCCTCGACAACACTGGCATTGGAATCCACATAAAGACTAATGAAGGAAGAGGCGGCTACATCAGAAACATAACGGTTACAAATGTTAACATGCATATGGTTCGAATGGGGATTAAAATTGCAGGTGATGTAGGCGACCATCCTGACGAGAAGTTTGATCCGAAGGCTGTTCCAGTGGTGGATGGATTGACGTTGAAGGGAATTTGGGGAGATGATGTACAGATGCCTGGCTCGATACATGGGCTTAAGAGCTCATCCTTTACCAGGATTTGTCTTTATGATATTAAGTTTGAGATTGTTGGGGAGCGGGAAGTGCCATGGAAGTGTGCGGATGTGAGTGGTTCTGCGTCGGATGTGGAGCCGTTGGCGTGTACGGAGCTGGCTAGTCCTTATGGGCCTAATTTCTGTGCAAATGCCGTATGATATAAGTTTATTTGACTTTGTTGATGAATTCGATACTTGAGAGGTGAATTAGAAGTGTCATTGTTGAGATCTTTCTTTTGTTTATATGGTTTTATCATCATTTATTTTATGCTAAGCATTGGATGCTGGTTGTTAGTTTAGAAGATTTACATACGTACCTCCAAAGTCATATATTTACACATGTACCACAAATTTTACCTTTTTTATTTTTATGCCACCCAAATCTATCGTTCAACGTAAAAAATACCATCATTTTAAATTTTAAAAGTGAAAAATCCATTTTTTTTTTTTACAGTAAGGTGCATGTTTGTAGAGATTGAAGTATAGATGTGTATGTATGTAAATATTCCTTCTAGCTTTCAGAGATGACGTTTAAGTAGTTGCAATTTGCATTAGGATGCTGCTTCGTGCAAACTGAGGCCACACGCCTGGTTATAAACCTATTTTTTTACTCTCTCGAATCAAAATTAGCCTTCACACAAACATTAAGAGCTTGAATGATCAACTTAACTTGTGAAATACATCAGATACACATTTTTTATCCTTAAAAAAAGATCTGTTCCTTAAAGATAAAAAATGATGAGCGATATTTATTAATTATATGATTTAGAAAGAAAAAAGTGCTCAAATAGTCTCAAATTAATTAAATGAGCTCATTGTAGTTTTAGAGTTTATAGAAGTGTCAAAAGTGATCTTTGGGCTTTTTAAATTGGGAAAAAATAATTCCTAAGATTGTTAGAGCCTCAATTTAAAGAGTGGGATCAATTTGAAAATTCTATAGAATATGAGACTGAATGGCTCTATGCAAGTAGCCAAGGGACTATTTTTGCAATTTGCTCCATATTTTTCATTTTTCTCCAAATTTTCAATAGTTTGATCGTGGATGAAAGAGAATGGTTAATTATTCCATTGCGGCAATTACATATGGACAACCTGAAACTTGCTTTTTACAAATCAATAACTCTCTTTCATCCATTTTTCAAATTCTCACTCAAATATCGAAATTCATAGTAAAACCCCAACTCATATTTTGCATGTTAATAAATTCTCAAAAGTTTCATCGTGGCCCATGAGAATAGATAGGTTGGTAATTATAAAAAAAATTCACTTACATGATTAATTTGTAAATATCAATATTTCAGGTGATTTATATACAATTATCCCATTTCTTCGAAAGGCCATAGTCATGGGGAGAATAAATACGACTGGGATGGTTTTTGAAAGGAATCAGATTGCCCGACCAATCATTAGCTGGAAGTAGAATATAAGTGAAATAAAAAAAAAGGTTATCCAAGGATTTAATTTATTTAATTATGTTTGTTTACATTTTTCCTTAGCCATTTTATTAATCACTTTTAAATTAATATTCATTTATGATTTTTTTCACTAAACCTTAAAAATTTTATAGCTTTTGATTTTTGGAAAATAAGTCACATTATAAACAACTACAGAACTTCCTCAATTGAATAATTATTATATGATAATTAACTAAGTATATATCTTCATTAGAAGCAATTTTAGAAGACTTAGGGTGAGTGGTGGTTCACCCTAAAATTTCTTTTTTAATTAAATTGTAAATAAATAAATAATTTATTTTGCCACCATTCTATATTTTCTTTTCAATATTAAATAAAAAAGAAAAATATTTACAAAAGAAAATCTATACATAGTAAATTTCCTGCCCTAAAAAGGGTTTATTAGTTTCTTCTCATTGATATATATACATATATAAAATTAAAATTTCAATAAAATATTATGAGCAATTTTTTAGTGGTAGTACAACCTGTGGAAGGAGAAACTATATAATTATTTTTCTAATGTGCATTATAATAAGATGTACACAATTGTGTACTCAATTAGATAAAATATATAATGAATATATATTTGACATAATATATGATAAATGAGTAATTATATATTCATCATTTATTATATGTAGAAAAAAGGATTGTTGTATCCTGGGTTTTTAATTGTGTCATTTTTAAGGCCTATCAAGATCAATGTAATAATTGATTGGCTGAGGTCGAATACTATCATAGAAATTCATAGTTGCTTTTCAATTTTGCTAGCTTCTATAGAAGATTTGTTATAAGCTTTTTATAGTATTGTTGTATCTCTAGTTAGCCTGACCTAGAAGTCTTAAATTTAAATGATTTGATGCTTGCAAGCAGATTTTTTCAAAAGCTCAACATATTTTAGCATTCTATTTGGCATAGATAAATTTCATATATGTAGTGAGGTTATATATTGAATTAAGAAACATTTTATTGTAGCATGATAGAGTTGTAGCTTATGCATCTAGACAACATAGTGTATATGAAAAAAATGACCATACCATTGAATAAAAGCTATTTGACATTATTTTTGTGGTGAAGATCTAGAGATATTATTTGTTATTTTATTTAATTTTAGTTATGAGTTTATAACTATTTACAAGAACTTGAAGTATATTTTCACTCAAAAGAAGATGAAAATATGATGGAGGTGACATCTTGGGTAGATGAGGGAATACAACTTATAGAATCAAAATCATCTCAGTAAGGCTAATGTTGTTGCAGAAAACAATAAATAATAAATCCTTGACATACATAGCTTAGATGGTCACTAAAGATTCACAACTAACATCGGAGATGGAGCAACTTCAACTAGCATCATACTCACACTTCTTTCTTGTTAAATCATCATTATGCACATTTCTAGCCTCTAATTTTTCAATCCTACTCTCCATCCTTAAGAAATTTTTTTGTTGGATCATCATATGCTCCATAAGTCCCTAGAGAGTACGGGTACTAGAAGTAGAAGAAATATCCCTACTCTTACTTCCCATTCTCCATCCAACATGAGATTCATAAGTCTTAATATTTGCTGGTCCAATAGGTTTAAAAGGCTCAATCTTTTCCTCCTCATTTCTAAAATCAACTCTTGATTGCTCACATAATGTAAAAATCAGGGTCGGGTGTCTTAACCCACCAGCCGTCTTACCCATATCAATAGAATGAATGTTCTTATAGATAATAAAGTCAACGTCTATCTTGCTCATCTTTTGGATACAAAAGTCAGGATGGCTCTATCCCTAGTAACTTCGCTATGGTGGTACGTAAGTATCATTCTGATAGATATAAACTAATCTCAGGCCTTGGATACTACATTTAACATTGAAGTAGGGAAGTTTACCTTAGCGTTGTTTTTCACATTCCAAGCTCCTTTTCCATCTGTAAGAAATGACATAACTTCATCCAAGGCCTCATTCGTAATAGATAATATGTTGTATGCTCCCTGTAACTGATAAAATTTGTTGATCCTCCTCGAGGTGAATTCAACCATTTTACCTTGAATATAGACGTGGTCATCAAAAGTCTCGCTAAAGATGGTATAATACTCCCTGACTATGCCAATCACATCCACGTCAGGAAAGTAATAGAAATTCTTCCATTACCGAGCAACAATCAATCTCTAAAATTCACCATCCAGATTTTTGAATGCTCAATCCTGAAGTGCCTCTCAGGTTGGCCCGCGCTTAAGCGCGAGATGTGGTGCTTAAGTGCCAATGCACAATTTTCAAAATTTTTCAATTTAAGTAAAATGCACTATTTGCCTAAGTAAACCACCCCTAAATGGTCTCATAGCACTTAAATGACTATTTTCAACTTCTAATAACTCCTCTCTCTCTCAAAATTCTCTATAATAACTATTTCAATTCGAGGCTAAAAATAACACAAATTTTCACACAAACAAACTTATATTAATTCACAAACAAGTACAAATACCCTTAAACACTAAATTCTCACACTAAATAGTTTTGGATGAGAAAATTTTTCTAAATACAACAATCATTTCACAATTAAACACATATAAGAAGTCATAAATACTAAAAACAAGACTTAAACACTAAACCACTTGAAAACAACAACTTCTAACACACAAATTCTAACATTGAACTTAATTCCATTCTTGATTTGAAGGATAAAATTCTTATCTTTCATTAGTCTCTCCAGGAATATAGAGTTGATAAAACAGATGGTGGTGATGAGCTCTGATACTATCTTCTTCAATCCACTTCTACTTTATGAACATCGCCTTACCCACTTCCTCTATATAACTTGTGTGGCTAAATTGCATCTTCAATTGCCATCCAATATGCACTAGATGTGCATGCAACTTATGCACCTTAATCTCCAATAAAACCATAGTATTCTCAATTTTATTGATCTTATTTGATATCCCTTCAATACTAATGGCTAAGAAACCATTATACATCTCTTGTGCACTTTGACTAATGAACCTTTTCCTCATGGTTTCTTCCTTATTCTTCAAATCCACCTCGCATGAAGACATTTTCTCTAAATGTCACTTTCTCTTAGACTTTTAGGGCTAGAAATAATCTGGGGTGAAATTCATTCACAAAACCCTTTTATTTATAGGCCTAAATGCTTCCAATAACTTCTAGACATGTTTAGAAACTGCCTTGGCACGTTTTACAAACTAATTGGTTGTTAAACCTTCTAGAATATTAATTTCGCACATGTATTTAAACTGCCGAGCTTAAGCATTGGATCTGGCGCTTAAGCGCCAGTGCACATTTTTGTACCAGTCAATTTAACATCCAAATTCTCATTCTAACATGTCTTGGTCACTAAATAAAGTCTTAAAATCTTTACTAATAAATAATAGTTTCAAAAATACTACCCCAATTTTTTTAATCACACACAAAACAACAATCAAAATAAAAACACTGACAACTATGGGTTGCCTCAAACAAAGCGCTTGATTTTACGTCGTCAGTTCGACATAACCAGTGCTTATTTTGGTTGACCCAATATCATTTCATCACTAAATTTAAGATGATCCCCTATTAAATAAGGTTTCATTCTATGTCCATTATCTTTAAATATTTTCTCAGACTTAGGATCTTTAATATCCACATCTCCATACAGGATAAACTTTTATCACAACAAATGGTAACTGACAAGCTTTCCCAAATATTAGCATATATAAGGACATTTCTATAGGAGTTCTATATGCAGTCATAAAAGCCCACAAAGCATAGTCAAGTTTGACTAACCAATCCATTTTTGTTAGATTCACATATTTTTCCATAATTCTTTTAATTTCCCGATTGGATAATTCAGTCAAACCACTTGTCTGAGGATGATAAGCAGTAGCAATCCTATGATTTATATGATATTTATTTAATAACTTCTCCATTATGAAATTTCTGAAATGACTTCCCCCATCAGTAATGATATCTCTCGACATCCTAAATCAATAAAATATGTTCATTTTCAAAACTTTTGCAACACTTTGAGCATCACATCGAGGCAAAGTATCAACTTTCATCCATTTGGATACATGTTCCACTGCTAACAAAATATATAAATTTCTGAAAGATGGCATAAATGGTCCCATGAAATCTAATCCTCAAACATCAAATATTTCAATTTCTATCATATAATTGAGGGGCATCTCATTTCTTCTAGAAATATTGCCTACTCATTGACATCTATCACAAGTTTTGATATGAGCATTAACATCTCTAAAACTTGTAGGCCAATAGAATCCAGATTATAAAATTTTGTATGTTGTTTTATCAACACCAAAATGTCCCCCAAAATCAGAATTATGACATTTTTGGATAATTTCATAAGTTTCTTCTAATGGTACACATCTTCGAATAATTGGATCCTTTCCTTGTTTATATAAAAACGTGTCATCCCAAAAATAAGTCTTAGCTTTAAAAATAAATTTCATCATTTTTTGGTATGTCATTCTATAGGGTATAATATCACTAACAATAAAGTTTTCAATGTCGGCATACCACGAAACATGCCACTCATTAATGGTGAACAATTTTTCATCTGGAAAATGTTCATTAACTTCTTTTTCAGAACATAGTAGTTTTTCTAACACAAGCCTAGACAAATGATCAACAATTTGATTTTCAGTCCCTTTTTGATCTACTATTTCAAAATCAAATTCTTGCAAAAGAAGAACCTGTCTTATAAATCTAGGTTTAACATCCTTCTTTTTCATTAAGTACTTAATAGCAGAATGATCTGTATGTACTACACAATGAGTTCCATTTAAATGTGATCTAAATTTATCAAAAGCATATATTATTGCTAATAACTCTTTTTTAGTTGTTGTATAATTGATTTGAGTTTCATTAAGAGTTTTATTAGCATAGTAAATTACTTTGAAAATGTTATCATATTTTTGTCCTAAAACAGCTCCTATAGTATAATCACTAGCATCACACATTAATTCAAAACGTTTTCCCAGTTTGGTGAAACTATAATTGGTGCAGTGATTAATTTTTATTTTGATAAATTAAAAGCTTTTAGGCATTCTTCATCAAAATTGAAAATTAAATCTTTCTCCAGTAAATTACATAAATGCTTAGCAATCTTTAAAAAGTCTTTAATATATCGCCTGTAGAATCCAACATGTCCTAAAAAGCTCCTAATTCCCCTTACATTTGTTGGATAAGGTAAATTAGCGATCACTTGAATTTTAGCGAAATCTACTTCCATAACATTTTTTGATATTTGATGACCTAATACAATTCCTCCTACTACCATAAATTGACATTTTTCCCAATTAAGGACTAAATTTATTTCTTCATAGCGCTTAAGAAATTTAGATAAATGTTCTAAACATGAGTCAAATGAAGTTCCAAACACTGAAAAATCATCCACAAATACTTCAATTCCTGTTTCAATTAAATTACAAAAAATTGTCATCATACATCTTTGAAATGTAGTAGGGGCATTACATAAACCAAATGACATCCTTCTAATAGCAAAAGTACCATAAGGACTGGTAAAAGTTTTTTTCTCTCGATCCTCAGGAGATATTTGTATTTGGTGATAAGCAATATATCCATCTAGAAAATAAAAGTATTTAAGCTCATCTAGTTTATCCAGTATTTGATCGAGAAAGGGTAATGAAAATTGATCTTTCCTAGTGATAAGAATTAATTTTCTATAATCAATTCATATTCGCCACCCTTTAACTTGTCTAGTAGGTATTAATTCATTATGTTCATTCACAGTTACAGTTACTCCTCCTTTCTTAGGAACGCATTGAATTGGACTAACCCATGCACTATCTAAAATAGGGTAGATAATTCCAGCATTTAACCACTTTAAAGTTTCTCTTTTAATAACTTCTTTCATAACAGGATTCAGTCTCCTTTAAAGATCAGCCCTAGGGTGGGTTTGCAATTCTCTTCCATATGAATTCTACGCATACAAATTGAAGGACTAATTCCTTTACTATCAGCAATTGTCCTTCCAAAGGCTTTCTTAAAATTTTTCAAAATTTTCATCAACCTTTATTCTTCTTCCATCATTAATTTTGAGGAAAATATAACTGGTAAAGTAGAGGAATCTCCTAAAAATGCATATTTTAAATGTTCAGTGACCGACACTTTTTGTAAATCGACAAATACAAGAATTTGATGGCACTACTTGAAGATTTAATTTCCAGCAACGATGTCTAAAGACTTGATCGCGACTTTATAGATGTGTCTGATTTGATTAAGATGTATAAATATAATATTCAATAATGTTAAAGTCAAATTTGTCAATGCAAGTATACATATTGCTCAAGTAATATAGGGCTCTAATGGAGTCCTAGATATCGATCCCATATGGAGTGGTTTAGAATTACAGACTAAGACCTTAGAAAATCAAGACTTTAATCACAACAACGACGTTCAATTTTCTTATCTATCACTAATAGGCAATTGAAATAAATAGATAATTTTAATAATTAATAAATAACTAATGATATAAAGTAGGGTTTAATTATGATATTCAATATATAAGAAAACATCATTCTCCTTGTCAAGAAATTATAGTGAATGGATAAAATGAATTAGTTCAATTTATATTGTGCCAAATAGGAGCATACCTATTCTTTACCCTTTGGTCCAGACATAAATAATATTGACTAATCCTATGCTTGGTTATTGATTCTGCGGCTAGGCTGGGAGGATACCGGCTTTCACTTTGGAGCTTCAAGGTTCCCCTCACTTGAGGGCTAACATCTACACATCAGTACCCAAATGATAGAACCAAATTGGGGATTTTAGTCTGTCACTCTAAAATCTCCAATTCTTTGCCCAATTATAATATTTCCCTATTTATTTGCACCCAACTTCCAAGGGCTTTGAACCCCCTGAATCTTGGATGTAACCTTCACTTTAGTTGTAAAACTCAACATATTTTAACAAATCAATTGACCAAATTGAAAGTAAATTAAGATCGAAGTGAAAAGATCATCATAATTTCTTAAACATTTTAATGGCTTCACCAATTCAAATCACCATTTCACAAATCTCAAGACAAGGAGAAAGACAGAGAAAACTACTCAGAACTCATGGGGAAAACACAACAAAACTTGAAATTCATATATAAAATCAAAGTCATACAAACTACAATAAGTAAATATCTTATCTCTAAATTCTCCCGAAGAACACTCCTTGAAGTTCCTTTGAATCTCTACCTTTCTTTACAACACACAAAATTCCTCTTTGAAGTAGCAAGGAGGAAGAAATCTCTCACTTTCCCTCCAGTCTTGCAATCTCTCGAAGAATTCCTCACAATTGTTACACTCTATTAGAAATTCTATACACTAATGGTAACCTCCAAGGCCTCTAGCTCTCTTCTATTTTTGGCCAAAATGTTCTTTTAAAGTTGTAGATGAGCCTTCCCAAGAGTTACTTAAGCATCCATTCAAAATTTTGCCTTATCTAAAGCTTGAGTAGGCATAACCGTCGATCTCGCTGTCGGTAGCCTCGAGGGCGCCGTCGGTGGGCTTCTGGAGAATTTTGTCCTGTAGTATTGGGAAAAACTCACTGTCGGCGGCCTAGTTCAAATCTCCACATTTTGGTCCTTTTCGCTCCAAATTCGCTCCTTTTTGCGTCTTTTTGCTCCAATGACCCTAATTCATCATTCCTGCAACAAAACATCAAAAATACTTTTCTTTAAAGTGCAATATCATTAAAAATAGTACAAAATATGTATGAAAATCTTAACATATTTTCCTTTGGTCAAAATCCCCCAAACTTAACTATTACTTGTCCTCAAGTAATTTTAGTACTATATAAATGTTATGATCTAATGCAGTAAAGTTTTAATTCAGAAATACTATAAGTTTGACTTAAATAAATGTCATAGTGAGATTTTTAGGAAAAAAAATCAAGTAGTTGAATTAATTTTGTAGCTATCAGATTATCTAGTCATCAAGTTTTAAGAGTTCTAGTCTTCTATTTATTTCAAGAATGACTATATGTTGTAATATTAAGTCAGAATATCCAAGAGATAGGAACTTCATGAGAACTCAACTAGTAAAAGATCTAATTCCATAAATATAAGTTCAAAAATGTATTTAAGTTTTACTTTAGGTAGGTCCAGTGAAGCCAATTTTTTATTAGGCATATCCTCAAGCTTCTCCTCACTTCCATAATTTTTCTTTCTTTTCTCTTTTTCATTTGGATTGCTTTCAATCCTATATACATTTTTCTTTTCTTTTCAGGGATTATTTTCAGTCCTTTCTTTTTCCTTTTTCATATCAGGATTACTATATCTGGATAGCCTTTAATGATTTTGAACTTCACTTTTCTTTCCCTAAATTTGAAACTCAAAACATTTCTTTACCTTATAAATATTTCAGAGTTTTTACATCATTGAGCCCCAATCTTTTCTTCTCAAATGAATTTCCAGATTCTTAATACTTCAGAATATAGTTTCCCTTACTTTAAATAATTAACTATAATCTTATTCTCTTATACTAAATATCTTAAGTTACAAAAATTAATTTTTATTACAAAAATATTTCTTTAATTCTACTATAATATTTAAAAAGTAACAAAAATATAGTTACTTGAATTAAATTCACTACATGAAATCATATAAATAATTTTTGAAAATATTGAAATAGAGGACATCTAATAGTTAATCTTTTTCTTCCCTCCCCCAAACTTAAATTTTTAAATATGAAATAATACAGGTGGAAAGAAAAACTATAAATATAAATCATACCTCAGAATTGTAGGCATTTTTATCATTCTGAAGTTTCTGCAGGCCTTCTCAAATTTTTACTTCACTTGGTCTGTAATATTAGGAGCTTTCTACACATATAAATCATTAGAGGAATTTCTGGGTAATGAAAATTTGAAATAAGTATAAAACTAAAACATTAAATAAGCACAATATTTCCTAACACAAACACAATACTAATAAAACAATTAAAATTGCGAAATAAAAATCACATTACAATAAAATTCACAATACTACTCAACATCTATTAGACTACACATGCATATTTAACTATAACACTAACTTTATAACAAAAATTAAAATCATTCAAGTACAGTAAAATAATAAAAATGAAAGTCCAAATACACAAACATCCATTTCTATTACAAAAAAACTACATAAAATAAAAATACAAACATAAGTACATCAATTTGTTCTATATCAAAATCCCAAGCCATATCTTCATCGACTTGATCAGTAGGTGGATTAGGTTGATACTGAGTATATCGGGGGCACTCAGGAAACGTAACATCAAGCTCACGTTTGTAGTGTCGGGCGTGAGCTTCATAATAGGCTACCTCAAAATTTGAACGCCTCTGCAGGTACTCACTATCATAATCGTGTCAACGTTCTAAACCTCCAATCCTTTCACTTATGAATTCTATGCTCTTCCGCTGCAAGGTCAACTCATTCATCAAGTCAGAGATGGTAGGGGAACTAGAAGGTGGAAGGTCATAACTTATAGAGGGGACATCTCTACTAGTAGAAGGTTCTTGACTTCTACTCTCAGTTCTCCATTTCTCATGGGATTCATAAGTCTTTAAATTAGCCTTACTAATGGGTTTCATAGGATAAACCCATTATTCATCTCCAAATTCTACTCCAGAAAGTTTGCAAATTGGATAAATAAGTCTAGGATGTCCTAGAACTCCACTAGTCTCACTCCTTGTTGTAGTTAATATATTCTTAAGAATTATTCTCCCCACATTTATAGTTCTACTATTCTGAATACAAAAATTCATAATAGCTCTATCTTTAGTTACCTCATTATGGTGATAGGTCGGTAACAGAGTAGAAGAAAAGAAATAGTGTCACACCTTAGAGGTGGCATTCAACATGGAAGCAGAAAAATTTACCCATTCTTGCTTATTTATCTTCCATGTTTCTTTCCCATCAGTGAGAAAGTTGATCACATCATTGAGGGGGCCTTCCATCGTACTAAAGGATTCATATTGGCAGCTGTAAGAGTCTGGGACTTCATAAAAAGTGTTGATGCGGGTGGCTGTAAACTCGACAGGGAATCCACGCACTTGAACGATTCCATCATCAGAATAAATCACATTGGCGTAGAACTCCTTCACAACATTTGCATCCGATTTATTGATGGTGTAACAAAAGTTTTCCCACCTCCGCTCGGCAATAACTCGTTTGATTTCTCCTCCCGGACTTTCAAAAACTCAATCTTGTATGCACTTCTTTCCTTTAAATATGGAAGTGAATTTTGTTTGAGCCATTGCATTGAAGAAGCGAGACTCGTCAAACTCAACTCTTCTCTTTTTTCGTGGAGTCATTTCAATCTAATCAAATTATAGAAAAATTCCAAAAATTACTTCAATTATGTAAATCATGGCTTGCAATAGTAATTCTAAGAGTTCAACAATAAAATCCATGAATCTCTTCCCAAATTTTCTTTACATTCCCGAATTTTTTGGATCTCCTCAATGTGGGAGAAATTCATGGTGGAAATCAAATATTTTTAGCTTAGAGTGAAGCTCTTACCTAAAGATGATCATATCCGGTGGCAAAAAGCCTTGAAATTGCCTCCCAATCCAAGATCTTTCAAGCCCTAAGTCAAAAATAGCATTTTTAGGAGGAAAGGGATGATGAATAGTGGCGGTTGACTGGTCAAAATTGCGGCTAAAGGTGTTTTTTTGTGATCTTGCCATTGGCGGGGTCGATGGCACCATCGACGCGCTTAATCGGAATTTAAATCCTAAGTCTCGGGAAAATCTCGCCGTCGGTGGCGTCGAGGGCACCGTCGGGGGGCTCTATTGATTTTGTCCAAATTCTGGATTTTTGCGATTTCAATCAATTCCAAGTCTAAACGACATCTGTTTAATCATTATAGATATAAATTTAAATACTAAATGATGTACTTAGCACATATAAACTTTCACAACACAAAACATCACTTTATATATAAATTCCAAGAGGTACAATATATGTTACATAACACACCTAAGTTTAGTATTTTCTCAACCTCAATACATTAATTCAACATCGCAATCTAAGCCACAATACTCAAAACGCTGAAAACAAAACATCCTATGTTTAGTCTCAACTATACAAAGATCTATAAGCATAATTCTAAAGCAAAACAACTACAAAGTTCAAATCAAAATACATAGATAGATATATAGATAGTAATATAAATCTACTAATTCTTAGACTCGATACTCGATTCTCCTTTAAGTTCGCCCATTGATTGCACATGAACGAAGAGGTTGTAGGAGGTTCGGAATGGAAATTCTTCAGTAGAATCCTCAATTAATTTCATCCTCTTCATCACTCGTATCAAACTATCTTCTAAACGTCCAGAATGTTGGAAATGTTCCTTCATCCTCCAGTCCAGATAATCAAAGAAATCATAGATATTATTAATTGCATTCATGACATTTTGTACCTCCTTTTCCAAATTCTTGATTCGGCATAGGATCACCAAAGACTTATCAGGGACTAAGAGTTGAACTGGCAGTGAATTCTGAAATGATTGATCAACTATAATGGCCATGTCATTTTCATCTTCAAATGATTGAAATCTTTCAGTTAGATCCAAAGGCTTCCAAGGTAGCAGTGCCTTTTCCCAATTTTCATAGGACACTTGGAACTGACTGCAAAGTGATAAAATTGTGGTAGGGTGTCCAAACCCATAAGCTGATCCGTGAACGATCAGGTCCAAAATCGACTTCACAATTATAGATCCAATGTCGATCGACAGCCCCCTTTGGACGTAGTAATTCAAAATGGCACTTTCTTTATAAACTTTACCAATCTTCATTATCGGTAACAGTTTCGTATAAATGAAAAAGTGCCAATATTTCGAAACGGGATTCAGGAGTGTTGCAGAAAAACTAACATACCTGTTTTCTCTTATTTCCCAATCTTCAGTTTCGTCCGTTAAATACTGATAAATTTCATTCATCTGGTTTCTCATTGGAACAAAATTGGAATAGTGGCATACATAAACATTTTCTATCATATATAATTCGTTGATCCATGCAGAAGTGAAAGTGATCCATCTTCCTCGCACATAAACAACTTCTTGGTTGATTTCATGTAAATTTGCATAAAATTCTTTTACCACTGAAACCACCACGGCGGCTGTAGTGTAGCACAACACTTCACATCTTCGCCACACTATCATTTCTTCAATATCTGTCATGGGATTATTCAATCTGCAATTCACGAATCATAGTTCTTTGATTAATCTTTTCTTCGTTAGCAACTTGTTGAAGATTCATTGAGCTTCCGCACTAATAAACTTCCGCCGATTGAAAACTTGCATTATGGGATTATCAGGGGAATTGGATGTCATAGGAATGGAATTGGTAGAGTTTCACTTCATTTTTGGAGGGAAAATATGAATTAGAATTCAAATTTTTGAGTTTAAAAAGACTCTTCCCGCCCAAAAACCGCCACTCGAACACAAGAAACTGTCATCTTACCGGTCTCACCTTCGACGTGCTTCTGTATTAATTTTGTCTGGACTCTTGGTAAAAACCCGTCGTTGGCAGCGTCGAGGGCGCCGACGGTGCCCAAGGAAAAATTTTCACAGTTTCGCTCTGGTCCGAATGCGTTCCAATTTTTCTTCATGGATCCAATTTTTAAGATGTTTTAAGGGTAAATAAGAATAGTAGAGCTTAATACTACCATAAACTAGCGATAATCTCAAATAAAAACTACTATAATTACTATAAAGATAAAGATAAATATTGGTTGCCTCCCATAAAGCACTTAGTTTAACGTTGTCAGCCCGACCTATTAAGGTGTTATTCAGGTTGACTGATCATTAAAACCTCTTTAATATTTGGTCTTTTACCCTCATAATATGGTTTTAATCTATGTCCATTTACTTTAAATCTATTTCCCATTTTCTGATCTTCAATTTTAACAGCTTCGTAAGTATAAACTCGAGTCACAGTAAATGACCCTAACTAACGAGACTTTTATTTTCTAGGGAATAACTTCAGCCTAGTATTGTGAAGCAAAACTTCTTGTCCTGGTTCCAAGTTCTTTTGGTTAATCTTCCAATCATGCCATAACTTTAGTTTTTCTTTATAAATTCTATCATTATCATAAGATTCATTTCTTAATTCTTCAAATTCGTTTAATTGTAACAATCTCTTCTTACCAGGATCTTTCAAATTATAATTGAATTCTTTAATCGCCCAATATGTTTTATGCTCTAATTTTACTGGTAAGTGACAAGTCTTTCCAAAAATTAGTCTATAAGGAGTCATTCTAATGGAAGTTTTATAAGCAGTCCTGTAAGCCCGTAATGCAGTATCCAATCTAGTGGACTAATCTATTCTACTAGGGTTTACAGTCTTTTCAAGTTTTTGTTTAATCTCTCTATTAGAAACTTCAGCTAACCCACTAGTTTGAGGATGATAGGCAGTAGAGATTCTATGAATAATATTAAATTTTTATGCCAATCTCTGAGTATATTTATTCCTAAAATGGGTTCCTCCATCA
Source organism: Phalaenopsis aphrodite (assembly GCA_003013225.1). Taxonomy (NCBI): domain Eukaryota; kingdom Viridiplantae; phylum Streptophyta; class Magnoliopsida; order Asparagales; family Orchidaceae; genus Phalaenopsis; species Phalaenopsis aphrodite. The sequence goes on from NEWO01000216.1 coordinate 290,182, forward strand.
CTGATAATCATTCTAGGCATTCCGTATCTAGTGAAAATATTTTTCATCAAAAATCTTGAAACACTTTTAGCATCACAACGAGGTAAAGCTTGTGCTTCAATCCACTTAGAAACGTAGTCCACTACAATTAATATATATAAGTTCCCAAATGAATGAATAAACGGTCCCATAAAATCTAATCCCCAAACATCAAAGATCTCAACTTCCAATATGAAATTTTAAGGCATTTCATTTCTTCTAGACATATTGCCTACTCGTTGGCATCGATCACAAGTTTTTATATATCTATAAACATCTCTAAATATGGTAAGCCAATAAAATCCAGCTTGAAAAATTTTATAAGCAGTTTTATCAATCCCAAAATGTCCTCCAAATTCAGAATCACGACATTTCTGAATGATCAGCTCAATTTCTTCATAAGTTACACATCTCCTCATAATAAGATCCTTACATTGCTTATATAAATAAGGATCATTCCAAAAATATGCTTTCGCGTCATGAATGAATTTTCTTTATTGTTGCAATGTCAGCATAGGTGGCAAAATATCACTTACAATATAGTTAATAATATCAACATACCATGGTATTTTCCACTCATTAATATTATAAAATTTTTCATCAGGGAAATTATCTGTAATTTCATTGTCGGTGTTAGATAATTCATAATTTTCTAATCTTGATAAATGATCAGCAATTTGATTATCAGTTCCCTTTCTATCAATAACCACAAGATCAAATTCTTGCATCAATAGTATCAATCTAATCAACCTTGGTTTAACATCCTTCTTTTGCATCAGATAATTAATAGCAAAGTCATCAGTATGCACAACACATTTAGCTCTAATTAAATAAGATCTAAATTTATCTGAAGCTTATGCAATGGCCAGTAACTCTTTTTCAGTAACAATATAGTTACTTTGTGCATCATTAAGAGTTTTGCTAGCGTAGTATATCACTTTAAAAATCTTTTCGTACCTTTGTCCAAGAACAGCTCCAATAGCATAATCACTAGCATCACACATCAGTTCAAATGGTTTCTCCTGGCTAGGTGAAACTATAATAGGGGTTGTAATTAATTTTTCTTTTAATTACTCAAAGGCATTTAAACAGCTTTCAGTAAATTCAAATTTCTTGTCCTTTTCTAAAAGTTGGCATAGAGGATTAGTAACTTTTGAGAAATCTTTAATAAAATGCCTGTAAAAACCAACATGTCCAAGAAAACTCCTAACTTTTCTTACATTAGTAGAAGGTGTAAGTTTAGATATAACTTGAATTTTTGCAGGGTCTGCTTCCATACCATCCTCCGAAATTTTATGCCCTAACACAATTCCTCCTGCAACCATAAATTGACATTTCTCCCAATTTAGAACTAAATTAGTTTTTTCGCATAACTCCAAAACTTTCTTAAGGTAATTTAAGCATGCGTCAAATGATGTTCCAAATACAGAGAAATCATCCATAAATACTTCCAATCTATCATCATTTAACTTACTAAATATGGACATCATACATCTCTGGAATGTTGCAGGTGCATTACATAATCCGAAAGACATTCTTCTAAAAGCAAAACTTCCAAAAGGACTAGTAAATGTTTTCTTTTCTTGATCCTCAAGAGCAATAACAATTTGATGGTAACCGGTATATCCATCTAAAAAATAAAAATATTTGTGCCCAGCAAGTCTATCCACTATCTGATCTAAAAAGGGTAAAGGGAAGTGATTTTTCCTGGTGGCAGTGTTTAATTTTCTATAATCAATGCAAATACGCCACCCAGTAACTTGCCTGATAGGTATTAATTCATTATTTTCTTTTATTTCAATAGTCACTCCTCTTTTTTTAGGAACACAATGAATTGGACTTACCCACACACTATCTGAAATATGATATATAATTCCAGTGTCTAACCATTTCAAAATTTTCTTTTTTACTACTTCTTTCATTATCAGATTCAATCTCCTTTATGGATCAACTCTTGATTTATATTGTTCATCTAATATAATTATGTGCATACAAATTGAAGGACTGATTCCCTTAATATCAGCTAAGGTCCAACCAAAAGCTTTCTTATATGTTTTTAATGTATCTAACAGTCTTTGCTCTTGTAGTTCTTTTAATTCTGAAGATATAATAACAGGTAATGTAGATGAGTCTCCCAAAAACACATACTTCAAGTGGTTAGGTAATGTTTTCAACTCAAGTTCAGGTGGTTTTATAATTGATGGAAATAGTTTCTTATCAGCATTTTCTGTAATATCCAACATCTCAAATCTTTCTTAAACATAATCTAGTTCTTCATTTTCTAATTTAACCAGAATAATGTCATCATTCTCTTCAATTTTTTCTTCAAAATGCACTTATTTTTCAAAATATATTTTATCTTCAAAATATTCTTTAAAACGTTCGTTCAGTAGATGTTCAATAATTTCCATGCGAAAACATTCATTATCTCTTTCAACAGTAGGGTATTTCGTAGATTTCACAATGTTAAAAGTCACTTCTTGATCATTTACTCTCATAATTAATTCTCCTTTTTAAATATCTATCATAGCTTTTCCAGTAGCTAGAAATGTTTTCCCTAAAATGATAGGTATTTCTTTATCTTCCTCCATATCTAAAATAATGAAATCCACAGGAAAGATAAATTTGTCCACTTTTACTAAAACATCTTCTATAACTCCCTTAGGATATGTAACTGAACGATATGCTAACTATAGAGTTACAGAAGTAGGTGAGACTTCTCCTAATCCTAATATTTTAAAACTTGATAGAGGCATAAGATTAATGTTGGCTCCCAAGTCACATAAAGCTCTTCCATAAAATTTTTACCGATAGCACACGGTATAGTGAAACTACCAGGATCTTTTAATTTTTCAGGAAGCTTTTTCTGAATAATTGCACTACACTCTTCGCTAAGTGCAACAGTTTCATTGTCTGTGAACTTCCTTTTCTTGTTCAGAATATCTTTCATAAATTTCACATAATTGGGCATTTGCTCTAAAGTTTCTACGAAATGAATGTTCACCGTTAACTTCTTAAGAATTTCTAAAAATTTAGAAAATTGTTTATTCTGTTTGTTTTTCTTCAACCTTTGAGGAAACGGTGGTGGAGGTTTCTCCACAGTAATTTTCATTGGTGTAAATGGATACTTTAAATCTGGGTACTCATGATCCTTTTCTTTTTCGGCATCGACTTTCTCTTTTTTAGTTTCTATTTCTTTTTGCACCATTGTCTCTAGTTCTTTTCCACTTCGTAATTGAATCGCCTTGATTTATTCTTTTCCTTGATCTTTAGGATTTGGTTCCGTAGTACTCAGAAAAGTTCCTAATGTTCGGTTACTAAGCGCAGTAGCGATATGCCCTAATTAGTTTTCAATATTCTTAATAGCAGTTCCTTGATGTTGTAATTGATTTCATTGAATCTGTAATTGATTTCCTTGATTTTGTAATTGTTGAGCCATTTTTAATATCAACACTTCCATAGATAACTTCTTCTCCTTAATTTGAGTATTACCGTTAAATCCTGGAGGATAAGAAGGTCTATAGTTAATATTTCCTTGGTTGGATGAATTTTTTAATGGATTCACTAAGTTGTTTGCCCATTGTTGATTTGTAGAAGAACTGTTATTCTAATTAAAATTTGGATGTTTTTTCCAACCTGGGTTATAATAGTTCGAATATGAGTTGTTGAGTCTATTAATAGCATTTAAGGTTTCATATGAAGATTGAACATCCACAAATTGCCTAGATGAATTCTCTTCCATCATAGGAGGTGTTGAAGAATAATTCATCCCATATTGATCTAATTTCTTTGATATTGTAGCAATCTGTGAAGCTAACATAGATATTGCATCAGAATCATGGATACTAGCTACTCTTTTAGGATTTACCCACTCAGAGGGCCATTGAAAATTGTTGGTAGCCATCTCTTCTATTAATGAATAAGCCTCATCAAAAGGTTTTGACATTAAAGAACCACAAGCCGCATCATCTATAATCAATCTAAGAGATCCCACTAATCCATTATAAAAGGTTTGAATTATTAACCAATCTTGTAATGAATGATGAGGACACTTCCTAAGAAGATCTTTAAATCTGTCCCACGCTTCATATATTTACTCTCCATCAATCTGACAGAATGACGTTATGTCATTTCTTAGTTTAGCAGTTTTGGATGGAGTGAAATATTTGGATAGAAATTTCTGTGAAAGTTCTCTCCAAGTTCTAATAGATACAGGTGCTAACAAAATTAACCACATCTTAGCCTTATCCCTCAGTGAAAAAGGAAAAAGTCTAAGTCTAACACCATCGTTTGAGACTTTGTCATATTTAGAAGTAGCACATAGGTTTAAAAGCTAGCTAGGTGTAAATTAGGATCTTCATTTGGTGCACCTCCAAATTGATTGTTTTGTACCATTTCCATAATAGCAGGTTTAAGCTCAAATGAATCAGCAGCTACAACAGGATTTTAGATAGATAAGTGAATCTCATCTACTGTAGGATTTGCATAATCTCTTATGGGTCTAGGTTAGTGTTCATTTTCTATTCCTTGATTGTTTAGGTTATTTTCCATTGTATCAGAATTTCTAGGTTCTCTTCTTAATATTCTAATTCTTCTAACAGTACATTCTAATTCCAAATCGCAGGGTATAAGATTTTCAGGTTCAAATTTACACATACAATTTGAAATCAGTACTCAGTAATATAATTAACTTAAATATAAATATAAAAATAAGTGAAAATTTAAGTAAAAAATTTCTAGTAATCCTAATTTGTCTGTTACTCTGATTGTGATTTTTTTTACTCACTCAATCACTCCCCGGCTATAGCGCCAAAAACTTGACCGACTCTTTTTTGAAAATCGACAAATACAACAATTTGATGGCGCTACTAGAAGATTTAATTTCCAACAACGGCTTCCAAAGACTTGATCGCGACTTTATAGATATGTCTGATTTGATTAAGATGTATAAATATAATATTCAACAATGTTAAAGTTGAATTTGTCAACGCAATTATACATATCACTCATGTAATATAGGGCTCTAATGGAGTCCAAGATATCGATCCCACAGGGAGTGGTTTAGAATTACGGACTAAGACCTTAGAAAAGCAAGATTTAAATCACCAAAACAACGTTCAATTTGCTTATCAGTCACTAAAAGGCAATTGAAATAAATAGATAATTTAATAACTAATAAATAACTAATGATATAAAGTAGGGTTTAATTGTGATATTCAATATATAAGAAAGCATCCTTCTCCTTGTCAAAAAATTATAGTGAATGGATAAAATGAATTAGTTCAATTTATATTGTGCCAAATAGGAGCATACATATTCTTTACCCTTTGGTCCAGGCATGAAGAACATTGACTAATCCTATGCTTGGTTATTGATTCTGTGGCTAGGCTGGGAGGATACCGGCTCTCACTTCGGAACTCCCACATTCCCCTCACCTGAGTGCTAATATCTACACATCAGCACCCAAACAATAGAACCAAATTGGAGATTTTAGTCTGTCACTCTGAAATCTCTAAGTCTTTGCCTGATAATACTATTTCCCTATTTATTTGCACCCAACTTCCAAGGTCTTTGACCTCCCTGAATCTTGGATGTAACCTTCACTTTAGTTGTAAAACTCAACATATTTTAACAAATCAATTGGCTAGATTGAAAGTGAAAAGATCATCAAAATTTCTTAAACATTTTCATGGCTTCCCCAATTCAAATCACCATTTCACAAATCTCGAGATAAGGAGAAAGATATAGAAAACTACTCAGAACTCATGGAGAAAACACAACAAAACTTAGAATTCATATATAAAATCAAAGTGATACAAACTACAACAAGTAAATAACTGATCTTTAAATTCTCCCCAAGAACACTCCTCGAAGTTCCTCTGAATCTCTTCCTTTCTTTACAACACACAAAATTCCTCTTCGAAGTAGCAAGGAGGAAGAAATCTTTCACTTTCCCTCCACTCTTACAATCTCTCGAAGAATTCCTCACAATTGTTAAACTCTATTGGAAATTCTATACACTAATGGTAACCTCCAAGGCCTCTAGCTCTCTTTTATTTTCAGCCAAAATGTTCTTTTAAAGTTGTAGATGAGCTTTCTCAAGAGTTGCCTATGCATCCCTTCAAAATTTGGCCTTATCCAAAGCTTGAGTAGGCATAACCGTCAATCTCGCCGTCGGTGGCCTCAAGGGCGCCATCGGCGGGCTTCTGGAGAATTTTGTCTTATAGTCTCGGGAAAAACTCGCCTTCGGCGGCGTCGAGGGCGCCTCGGCGGCGTCGAGGGCGCCTTCGACGGCCTAGTTCAAATCTCCACATTTTGGTCTTTTTTGCTCCAAATTCGCTTCTTTTTGCATCTTTTTGCTCCAATGACCCTAATTCATCATTCCTGCACCAAAACATAAAAAATACCTTTCTTTAAAGTGCAATGTCATTAAAAACAATATAAAATATGTATGAAACTATTAACATATTTTCCTTTGGTCATTCAGGAAGTAACTTCAACTCAAGTTCTGGAGGTTTTTCAATTGATGGACAAAAAATTTCTCTTTGTTTATCGTGTCCAAAATTTCATAACTTTCTGGAACATAGTTTGAATCTTCCTTAAAAAGTTCTTCACATCGAAATAATTCCTCTTCTTGCTCGTGTTTCAAATCTTTTTTTTCAGATTTTTCTTCATAAGTTGTTTTGAAATGTAATTCACTTAGATATCTTATAACATTCATCCAATAACATTCATCATCTTTACCTCTTACAGGATATTTCATTGATCTTGAAATATTGAAAGTAACAATTTGATCATTGACACGCATTATTAATTCCCCTTTCTGCACATCTATCATTGCTCTTCATGTGGCTAGAAAAGGTCTCCCCAAAATGATAGGTATTTCTTTGTCTTCCTCCATATCAAGCATAATGAAATCAAGAAGAAAGATAAATTGATCCAATTTCACTAGGACATCTTCTATAGCTCCTTTAAGGTATGTTATCGAATGATCTACTAACTACAGAGTTACAGTAGTAGGGGTTATTTCTCCTAATCCCAATCTTTTGAATATTAATAATGGCAAAAGGT
>NEWO01000216.1:297520-371371 GCA_003013225.1 Phalaenopsis aphrodite
GGAGGTGGTGATTTTTCCAAATTAATTTTTAGTAGATAAATAGGTCTTTCATAATCTTTTGGAGTGTTCTCTTTTGATTCTTCAATTTCTTCTCTCTCTACTTCAATTTCTTTTTGAACCTTACCTTCCAACTCTCTTCTGCTTCTAAGTTGAATGGCTTTTACTTGCTCTTTATTCTGGTCCTTTGGATTTGATTCAATATACTAGGAAGTGTTCCTTGAGATCTATTACTTAATGAATTTGTTGTTCGCCTAAGTTGATTCTCAATATTTCTAATTGTAGCTCTTTGACTTTATAATTGATTTCCCATTTGTAACACCACTTCTTCTATAAACAACTTCTTCTCCATAAATTGTGTATTACTGTTGGAACTTCGAGGATAAGTAGATCTATAATTATTATTCCCTTGATTGTTACAGTTTCCTAACGAGTTTACTTGGTTGTTCCTCTTGATATAATCATGTAGAAATGTCATGATTCTGAATTTGGAGAACATTTTGGGATTGATAAAACTGCTTACAAAATTTTACAAGTTGGATTCTATTGTCCTACTCTCTTTAGAGATGTTTATAGATATAATAAAACTTATGATTGATGCCAGCGAATAGACATTATATCTAAAAGAAATGAAATGCCTCTGAATTTCATGTTAGAAGTTGAGATCATTGATGTTTGTGATTAGATTTCATGGGACCATTTATTCTTTTATTTGGGAACTTATATGTATTAATTGCAGTAGACTACATTTTAAAGTAGATTGAAGCACAAGCTTACGTCATTGTGACGCTAAAATTATTTCAAAATTTTTAATGAAATATATTTTCACTAGATACGGAATGCCGAGAATAATTATCACTGACGGAGGATCCCATTTTAGAAATAAATACATGGAGAGATTCGCAGAAAAGTTTAATATTAGTCATAGAATCTCATCTGCCTATCACCCTCAAACCAGTGGGTTAGCTAAAGTTTCTAATAGAGAGATTAAACAAGTACTTGAGAAGACTGTAAATCCTAGTAGAATAGATTGGTCCACTATACTAGATATCGTATTATGGGCTTACAAGACTGCTTATAAAACTTCTATTGGAATGACTCCTTATAGGCTGATTTTTGGAAAGACTTGTCACTTACCAGTAGAATTGGAGCATAAAGCATATTAGGCGATTAAAGAATTCAATTACAATTTGAAAGATGCTGGTGAGAAGAGATTGTTACAATTGAATGAATTGGAAGAATTAAGAAATGAATCTTATGATAACAAAAGAATTTATAAGGAGAGACTAAAGTTATGGCATGATCGGAAGATTAACCAAAAAAACTTTGAACCAAGGAAAGAAGTTTTGCTTTAGAATACAAGGCTAAAGTTATTCCCTAGAAAATTGAAGTCTCGTTGGTTAGGACCCTTTACTGTGACTTAAGTTTATACTTACGGAGTTGTTGAAATTGAAGATCAAAAGACTGGAAATAGATTTAAAGTAAATGGACACAGATTAAAACCATATTTTGAGGGTAAAAGAAAAAATTTTAAAGTGGTTTTAATGATTAGTCAACCTGAATAATACATGAATAGGTCGGACTGACAACGTTAAACCAAGCGCTTTATGGGAGGCAACCCATAATTATCTTTATTTTTATTGCAATTAGAGTAGTTTTATTTGAAATTATTGTTAGTTTGTGGTAGTATTGAACCCTACTACTCATATTTACCCTTCAATCATCATACAAATTGGATCCATAGAGAAAAATAGGAACACATTCGAACTAGAGCGAAACTGTGCAATTTTTGCCTTGGGCGCCTTCGACCATCGACGCCGTCGATGGAGGGATTTTCCCGAGAGTCCAAGCAATTAAATTCTAAAGGCTCGCCGACGGCGCCCTCGACGCCGCCGAAGGCGAGACTGGCGTGCTGACGGTTTCTGGAGTTTGAATGGACAATTTTGGCAGTTTTAGGCGGGAGTTACTCCTTTTAAACTTCAAAATGCAATTCTTAAGTTCGTATTTCCCCAAAACTGAAGTGAAACTCCACCAAATTCATCCCTATGGCGTTAAATTCCCTTGAAAACCATAGAATGCGAGTTTTCAATCGGAGAAAATTTATTAGTGCTGAGGCGCAGTGAATCTTTGACAAGGTACTGACAATAAAAAAAATTTATCAGGGAATGAGGATTAGTAAATTAAGGATTGAATAATCCTTCGAAGGCAATTGAAGAGATGATTGTGCGACGAAGATGGGAAGTGTTGTGCTACACTACAACCGCCATAGTTGTTCATGTGGTGAAGGAATTTTATGCTAACTTACATTGAATCAACTAGGGAGTCATATATGTGCGAAGTAGATGGATAACTTTTACTCCTGCACAGGTCAATGAGTTATATATGATTGATAATGTTCTTGTCTTCCATTATTCCAACTTCATCCCAACAAGAAATCTGATGAATGAGATTTACGAATATTTAACGGACAAAGCTGAAGACTAGTAAATGAGAGAAAACGGGTATGTTAGTTTTTTTGCGACACTTCTAAGCCCTTTTTCTAAACACTGGCACTTCTCCCTTTCTGCAAAACTGTTACTAACAATGAGGATTGGTAAAGTTTCTAAGGAAAGTGCTATTCTGAATTATTGCATCCAAATGAGACTGCCGATCGATATTGGATCTATAATTGTGAAGTCTGTATTGCGCCTGATCGTTCATGGATCAACTTATGGGCTTGGACATCCTTCCACAATTTCTTACTTTACAGTCAGTTCCAAGTATCTTATGAGAATTGGAAAAAGGTACTTCGACCTTGGAAGCCTTTGGACCCAACTGAGAGATTACCAGCCAATGAAGATGAAAGTGATATGACTATTATGATAGATCAATCGTCTCAGAATTCACTGCCTATTCAACCTTTAGTTCTGGACAAAACACTAGTGATCCTGCACAGAATCAAGAAATTAGAGAAGGAGGTACAAATTATTATGACTGCAATTAACAATATCTCTGATTTCTTTGATCATCTAGACTGGAGGATGAAAAAGCATTTTTAATCACTCTGGATATATCGAAGGAAGTTTGATATGATTGATGAAAAGATGAAATTGATAGAGATAACCTCTTCGTTCATGTGCATTCAATGGGTGATCTAAAAGGTGAATCTAGCACTGAATCTGAAGAATAATAGATTTACCTTGCTACCTGTATGTCTATATGTGTAACTTGATTTGAACTGTATGTTTGCTTTGCTTTAGAATTTTGATTTTATATCTCTTTATAGTTGAGACTGAGCATAGGATGTTTATTTTTAGCATTTTGAGTGTTGTGGCTTAGATTGCGACGCTGAATTGATGTATTATGGTTGAGAAAATACCAAACTTAGGTATGTCATGTAATGTGTATTGTAACCCTTGGAATTTATATATAATTGTGAAGTTTTGTGTTGTGAATGTTTATTTGTGACAGTACATCATTTAATCACTTAAAATTATGTCTATAATGATTGAACGAATGTCGTTGAGGCTTGAAATTGATTGAAATTGCAAAAATCCAAAAATTGAACCAATTCAATAGAGCTCGCCAACGGCGCCCTCGACGCCACGACGGCAGACTTTTCCCAAGACATAAAATATTAATCCAATAGAGCTCACTGACAGCGCCGAAAACTCCGCCGATGGAGAGATCCCAAAAATAGACATTTAACAGCAAATTTGGCCAGTCAACCGCCACTATTCATCACCCCCTTCCTCTAAGAAACAAAAAATTTGACCTAGGGCTTGAGAGATCTTGGATTTGGGGCATTTTCAAGAAATTTAGACACCAGATTTGATCATCTCTTGGAAAGAGATTCACTCCAAACTAAAAATATTTGATTTTCACCATGAATTTCTTCCACATTGAAAAGATCCAAAAAATTTGAGAATGTGAAGAAAATATTGGGAAGAAATTCATGGAATTTAATTTTGAACTCTTAGAATCACTCATGGAAGCCAATATTTGCATATTTGAAGTATATTTTGGAATTTCTATAATTTTGATTAGATTGAAATGGCTCCACAAAAAAGAGGCGACTTGAGTTTGAAGAGTCTCACTTCGTCAATGCGAAAGCACAATCGAGGTTTACTTCAGTATTTGAAGGAAAGAAATGTATACAAGATCCAGTTTTTGAAAGTTCGGGAGGAGAAATTGAACAAGTTATTATCGAGCGAAGGAGGGAAAACTTCTGTTACACCACTAATAAGGCTGCTGCTAACATTTTAAAAGAGTATTATGCCAACGTGTTCTATTATGAGGATGGAATCGTTCAAGTGCGGGGATTTTCTGTTGAAGTTAGTGTCGCCTGCATAAACTTCTTTTATGAAGTCCCACTCCTATAACTGTCATTATGGAACCTTCAGTACAATGGAAGGCCCACTGAACGATGTGATCAACTTTCTCACTAATGGGAAAGGAACATAGAAGATAAAGCAACGAGAACGGCTAAATTTTTCTGCTTCCATGTTGAATGCCACATCTAAAGCGTGACACTATTTTATTTCTTCTACTCTGTTACCGACCTCTCACCATAATGATGTAATAAGAGATAGAGCTATTCTAAATTTTTATATTTAGAATAACAGAAATATAAATGTGGGGAGAATCATTTTTAAGAATATATTGACCACAACAAGGAGTGAACCAAGTGGAGGTCTAGGACATCCTGACCTCATTTATGCACTTTGCCAACTTTCTGGAGTGGAAGCTGGAGGAGATGAAGAATGGGTTTACATTATGAAACCCATTAGTAAAGCTAATTTGAAGACATATGAATCCCATGAATAATGGAGAACTGGGAGTAAGAGTTAAGAACCTTCTACTAGTAGAGATATCCCCTCTAATAGTTATGACCTTCCACCTTCTAGTTCCTTTACCCTGATTGATTTAATGAATGAGTTAACCTTGAAGCGAAAGAGTCTAGAGTTAATAAATGAAAGGATTGGAGGTTTAGAATGTAGACAAGAGTATGATAGAGAGTATCTACAGAGGCATTCGAACTTTGAGATAGCTTACTAAGAAGCTCAGGTCTGACACTACAGAGGTGAGCCTGATGTTACTTTCCTGAATGCCCCTGATATACTCAGTATCAACCCAATCCACCTGCTGACCAAGAGACGAAGACATAGTTTGAGATTTAGAAATTTGATAGTAATTGCTGTACTTTTACTTCTACTTTTAATTTTGTAATTTTTGTAATAGAAATAGATATTTGTGTGTTTGTACTTTCATTTTTATGTTGTGATTAGACAATTTTAATTATTGTTATAATTGTTGGTGTGATAGTTGAAAGTTGTTAATTTGTAATGTGATGTAATTTTTATTTTGCATTTTAATTGTAATTGTTTTGTTTAGTATTGTGGATGTGTTAGCAAAATATTGTTTTTGTATAATCTATAGTTTTGTACTTATTTTAAAATTTCATTACCCAACAAATTCTCTAATAATTTATATGTATAGAAAGCTCCTAATGTTATAAACCAAGTGAAGTAGAAATTTTGAGAAGGACTGCAAAAATTTCAGAATGATGAAAATGCCTAAAATACTGAGGTATGATTTATATTTAGAATTTTTCTTTCCTCCTGTATCATTCCATATTGAAAAATTTAAGTTTGGGGGAGGGAAGAAAAAGATTAACTATTAGATGTTCTCAATTTAAATATATTCGAAAATTATTAGTATGATTTTATGTAGTGAATTTAATTCAGGTAATTATATTTTATAGATATTTAAATATTATGTTAGATTTAAAGGAATATTTTGGCAGTGAAAATTAATTTTGTAGATTAAGATATTTAGTATAAGAGAAAAAGACTATAGTTAACTATTTAAAGTAAAGGAAACTATATTTTGAAGTGTTAAGAATCTGGGAATTCATTTGAGAAGAAAAAATTTGGGGCTCAATTATGTAAAAACTATGAAATATCTATAAGATAATGGAATGCTTTGAGTTTCAAATTTAGGGAAAGAAAGGTGATGTTCAAAATCATTAAAGGCTATCCAGATATAATAATCCTCACTTGAAAAAGGAAAAAGAAAGGATTGACAACAATCCTTGAAAAGAAAGGAAAAATATATTTGATTGAAAGCAATCCAAATGAAAAAGAGAAAAAAAAAGAAAGAAAAAATATGAAAGTGAGGAGAAGCTTGAGGAGATGCCTAATAAAAAATTGGCTCCACTGGACCTACCTAAAAGGAAAACCTAAGTACATTTTTGAAGTTATATTTACGGATTATATCTTTTACTATTAGTGTTCTCATGAAGTTCCTATCATTTGAATATTCTAAGTGACTTGATATTACAACATATAGTCATTCTTAAAATGAATAGAAGACTAGAACTCTTAAACTTGATGACTAGATAATCTTGTAGCTACAGAGTTAATTTAATTACTTGAATCTTTTCTAAAAATATCACTATGATATTTACTTAAATCAAACTTATGGTATTTCTGAATTAAAACTATACTACAATAGATTATAACTTTTATATAGTTCTAAGATTATTTGAGGACAATTAATAGTTAAGTTTGGGGAATTTTGATCAAAAGAAAATATGTTGAGATTTTCATACCTATTTTACACTATTTTTTATGATATTACACTTTTAAAAAAGGTATTTTTGATGTTTTATTACAGTTATGATGAATTATGGTCATTGGAGCAAAAAATGCAAAAAAGGAGCGAATTTAGAGGGAAAAGGACCAAAATGTGAAGATTTGAACTAGGGCACTGACGGCGAGATTGGCGGTTATTTCCAAAGGTGCATTGAATGTGGACGATTTTTGGATGGATGCTTAGGCAACTCTTGGGAAAACTCTTCTACAACTTTAAAAGAAGACCTTTGCCGATAATTGGAGAGGGAAGCACTAGAGTTGGAGGAGTTGGAAGGTTAGAACAACGTCCAAGAGCCCCAGTCATGTGTAAGGAGTTTACTTTAGGATTATATTGTGAGGAATTCTTTGAGAGATTGTAAGAGTGGAGGGAACGTGAGAGATTTCTTCCTCCTTACCGCTTCAAAGAGGAATTTTGTGTGTTGTAAAGAAATGGAGAGATTCAGAGGAGCTTTGAGGAGTTCGCTTGGGGAGAAGTTAGAGATAAATGTTATTTGCTTCTTGTAGTTTGTATGACTTTGCTTTTATATATAATTCCAAGTTTTGTTGCATCTTCCCTATGAGTTCTGAGTAGTTTTCTCTATCTTTCTCCTTGTCCTGAGATTTGTGAAATGGTGATTTGAATTGGTTGAGCCTTGAAAATGTTAAAGAAGTTGTGATGATCTTTTCACTTCGATCTTAATTTACTTTCAATCTGGCCAATTAATTTGTTAAAATATATCAAGTTTTACAACTAAAGTGAAGATTAGATCCAAGATTTATGGAGGTTAAAGCCCTCGGATGTTGGGTGCAAATAAATAGGGAAATAAAATTATCGGGCGTAGAATTGGAGATTATAGAGTGATAGATTAAAATCCCAAATTTGGTCCTATCATTTGGGTGCTCAAGTGTAGATGTTAGCCCTCAGGCAAGGGGAACGTGGGAGCTCTGAGTGAGAGCCGATATCCTCCAAGCCTAGCCGCAGATTCAGTAACCAAGCATAGTATTAGTCAATGTTCTTTATGCCTAGACCAAAGGGTAAAGAATAGGTATGCTCCTATTTGACACAATATAATTTGAACTGATTCACTTTATTAATTCATTATAATTACTTGACAAGGAGAATGATGCTTTCTTATATATTGAACATCACATTAGAAACTTTATTAGTATAATTAGTTATTTAAGAGTTATTAAAATTACATATTTATTTCAATTGCCTATTAGTGATAGATAAGAAATTTGAATTATATTGTTATCATTAAGTCTTGATTTTCTAAAATCTTAGTTCGTAGTTCTAATATTACTCCTTGTGGGAATGATATCTATGACTCTATTAGAGCCTTATATTACTTGAGCAACACATTTGATAAGTGTGACTTTACCATTATTGAATATTTAATATATACATCTTTATCGAATCTATAACCGTTATTAAGTTTTTGGTGTCGTTGCTGAGGAATTAAATCTTTTGACAGTAGTATTAAATACTTGTATTTTTAAGCATATATAAACTCACTGTCAGACACCCCTAGAAGCAGTAAAATAACCAGTTGACTGGCCATTTGACAAGATAGAATGAGCATTTTTTCATAGCCATCTTGAGATAAGATTGTTGAAATCTAGTGAGAAACCCCTTGCTTTGAGTACATCATGAATGAATTGCCATGAGATGGTGTCATAAGCCTTTTTTAGATCCAACTTGTAAATCATGTTTCCCCCTCTACAAGGTTGATCAATATCCAAATAGATTTCTTGAGCCAAAAACACATTACCAACAATAAATCTCCCCTTAGCAAATGCAGTTTGATTAGGCCTTAAAAGGTTAGGGAGATGAGGTTGAAGTCTAGCAACAATAATCTTACTAGTGATCTTACCAAGGACATTGGTAAAGCTAATAGGCCTATAATTTTCCCACTTACTGCATATAGTTTTTTTTGGTATTAGGACATAACATGAGGAGAATAAATAATTAGAAAGAGGGTGACCCAAAAAGAAGCTTTGGACAGCAGCAACCACATTCTTCTTATTGGTAGGCCATGCTTTCTTATAGAATGCAGAGGTATATCCATTTTCCCAGCTACTTTAGCACTATCAATATCTTGTAAAGCTTCCTAGAATTCAGTTTTTGAAGGGGAGTCAGTGAGTTGGAGAGTTGCAGTATAATTTAGATCCTTCTAGAAGACATGCAAATCTAGAGGATTGATGTCCTGGGAAGGGGCAATGAGAAAATCCTTAAAGTAACTAACAACACTGTCAGCAATGCTCCTAGACTCAGTGAGCCATTCTCCATCCTTATCTTTGATTTTATGAATAGTATTGCATTTCCTTCTGTATTTTATACAAGCATTATAATACTTAGTGTTTCTGTCTCCTCCCTTAAATCTGCTCACAACAGCCTTCTGCCTTAGATCCTACTCCAACCTTTCAGTTTCCATAAGAACTTTCTCAGGTCCAGCCAAGAGAGATGCTTCATCAAATTCACCTGTTTCCAACCCAGCTTCCAATAGTGCCAATTGTTTCTCAGCAACCTCCACATTTTTAAACACATTACCAACTTTATTCCAGTTCCAATGCTTAAGAGCTTCGGCTATTGTTTTCTACAAATACCATAGATTAAAGAGGGGATCAGTATGTTTAACACCACTCCAGTTAACTTTAACAAGATTAAAAAAATTAGGATGATCCACCCACATATTTTGAAACCTAAAGGGAGGTCTACTAGTGAATGGACTACTAGTAATTCTAAGCAATAGAGGTCTGTGATTGGATCCCACTAAATTGAGATGTGTAACATAAGTATGCAGGTAGTTTTGAATCGAAAGCTTATTTACTAGAAATCTATCCAATCTCTCATAGATTTTCCCCCTTCTATAAGTGAAAGCTGGACCCTGAAAAACCAAGGTCAAAAAAACTGGTAAAGATAATGTTATCAGAGAATTCAGTCAACTTGTTAAGATTAGGAGATTTGCCCCCTCCCCCCCCTTTTTCAGAGGCATCAACAATATTGTTGATATCACCTCCCACTAGCCATGGGGACGACATAGACTGACCTATATTAATTAGGCTACTTCAAACCTCATTTCAACAGATTTTGTACACCCAGCATAAACAATAGTAGCAAAACCTCTCTTTCCATCTATATCAAATTGAAAGTGAACATATTGTGGATCATTTATGAGAACTATCCAAGAGATTTCTTTTTTGCAAAGTAACAAAATTTTTTTATTGACATTAGAGTAATGTGAGAAACTATGAAATTGTGAGAGAATTTTTTTAGGATATTTATGAACCATAGGTTCAAGAAGAGCTAAAAACCAAACTTTATATTTCTTATTGAGATGAAGAACGCTTTTAAAGAGAGGAGGTGGGTCACCCCCCTAATGTTCCAGCATAATAGATTAATCATGATGAGAATTTTTAGCTTTCCTTCTAGTCAGTCTGCTGAGGGAATTCCTCCTATAAGAGTAAGAATTGCTAGCTTCAATAACTAAGTCCTCTGTAGGGGGGTCAATCATGACATTCTTTTTCTTCTTTATTGTTTTATGCAGTTTCCATCCTTCTTCTAACTCAACTTGTATGTTCTCATTTGAATTGGCATTCAATGGATTCAATATGGGAAAGACAGGAAGAGGGTTAGAGGGAGCTCTGGCTAGTTAGGGGAGGGCAGCAATATGTTCCACTGCCTCTTTCACCAATGTAATAGCATTAGTATTAGGAAAAGAGGATGAACCCCCCCCACCCCCAAGAGGATGGCTTTCAAGTTTTATAGAGGGAGATATTTCTACCTGTACATCACGAATAGATGGAAGTGCCACTAGATTTGCAGGATGATAATTGGCTTCAAATAGCTTTTCAGTACCAACTGATATGAGATTATGAGGGGATTTACTTGAAGAGGGAGCTTCCATTCTTTTTTTTTAGAAGGGGACTTTGATTCTTTTTTCTAGTTCAGAGACAAAAGGTTATACATCAGGAATGATTCATGATTGTTGTTGTTGTATAGATGGAATTGCCTTTGGATCTGCAGGATGAGAATTAGCTTACAACAACTGTTTAGTGTCATTTGATATGTGATTATGAGGGGCTTTAATATAAGAGGGAGCTTCCATTCTATTTTTCTAGTTCAAAGATAAAAGGCTGGGGAGTTGAAAATTTCCACTAGGAGGAGCAGCCTCTGGTGGGGGTTCAGGTTCCGTAGTCATTGGGAGACATTTTTTCTTAATATTTGGATGCAATCTAAAGCATCTTTCACTAGTATGGCTAAACATCTTGTAGTGAGTACAATAGTAAGGCCTTTGTTCCATAACAATCTTCTGCTAGTAGCAATTATGGGCAGTGCCCAATCAGATTTTATCAACTTCAGCCAATGTTATGTCTCTCTCAACAAAAATCCTTGCAGCTGAAGGTCTGAAAAGATTGTAGGTTGGGACATCAAGTTTAAGTGGTTTTCCTAAAGAAGTACTAATGGCAAATAGAACTTGGTGGTGGAAAAAATGAAGTTTCAGTCCAGGCAACTTAAACCTGATATGAACAATAGGTGGTTCCTAGTTTGGAGCAAAATCAAGTGACCATTTTAGAATCTTCATATCCATACCTTCAATATAAATAATCTGCTTGGAGAACAGTCTTGCATAGTCCTCCTCCATAGAGAGATGAATAGACATATGTCTTCCATCCACTAGTCCAACTTCCAATCACTGAGCAGCTTTAAATCATCAAAGTGTTTTCTCATAGCCTCCATATTGAGATTTCAATATTGAAATTTACCAATGAGTTTAAACTGGAAATAAGACGATAGGGAAGAGATATCAGTATCTGAGAAGATAGCAACAAGTTTACCAGCCTTTCTATTAAGTTGTTTAATGAAAGGAAAGTCACTTTCCACAACACCATCATGGCAAGAACTAGGAAATACCATATGTTCAACATCATTTTGAAAATTAGAACATTTCCCCACTACATTTGCAAAAGTGGCCTTAGCCCATTGAATATTAGTTCTAAGCTCTATAGGGTTGGCTATATAGAGAACTCTACAATAGACAGTAGCTCACACCCAAGGTAGGAATGAAAGTAAACCAAACCAGGGAAGTGACCCGCAAACTTTAGAAATAAAGAGAAACTTCTTAGAAATGGAAATGTATACCTCAGCAGAGAAAAATAGAAATAAAAAACCAGGAAGAACAATCACAGAAACAAGGAGTATAATCTCTAGCCTAATGTAACAGTACTACTAAGTTTGAAAAAACAAAACCAGGGAAACCAAAAATAGCAGAAAAAGAGGATCAAGGCCGAAATCCACAAGCTAGATGGATCCAAAAGAGTTCCCAACAAGCATGGAACACCCTTCCACCGCCAACATACCAGCCAGCAGAGAGGAGCTTTCATGAGGGAAACCTTATCAGAGCATCCAGTGCCGCCACCTCCATATATATATATATATATATATATATATATATATATATATATATATATATATATATATATATATATATATATATATATATATATATATATATATATATATATATATGTCCCTCCAAATCGGGTGACAGGACTTTGATTCCGGCGATCGACAACTTCCACAGGAACCACCCCCACTAAAATTGTGCCGACAGGATGTTATGGTGAGATATCTTTGGAGTGAATCCAATGTGGAATTTCCTACTTGCCTCAACATCACTCATTATGCTCTTATTCATGATGAAGATGAAGAAGAAGGGAAGAAGATGATGATGATGAGGAAGGCAATGAAGATTGATATTTTATGGAGCTAGTTTATTTGTTTGTTTTTATGTTGTTTGAATGTTATTTGGTTGGCATTTGAAACTATAGTTGTAAAAACTTTTATTTTGTGTTGTGGATTTAAAATTATAATAGTAACTATAGATTTTTACTTTTTTGAACTTTGAGTATTTTTAGTTTTTGTTTCTATTTTTAATTCTAAGTATATTCTTTAGAATATATTATGTCTCATTTAATGCTTTAAACTTTGTACCTACAGTATACCACAGCACATTTTTATATCAGAAATTTTATACGGGTCAGTTTTTATTTTCATTCATTTACTGATTTATTTCACCAACTAAATTTTGTGCTAAAACATTTTTAAAATACTTAAAAACTTAAGTTTGGGAGAAGAAAAATTTCTTTAAAAGAAAAGAAAAGAAAGAAGTAAACTAAATTTTATTTATCCTTAAGTAACAATATTTTTAAAATTAATTTAACATCACCTGGGATGTTAAGATTTAACTTAAAATGACAATACTTATGTTTATAAATATTATGAAAAATTTAGCAAGAAAAAATTTAATTATGAATGTCGATCTAAAGTTAAAGATATTTGGTATGATAAAATAAGACTATGTTTTTTTTTAATTTAAAGTAAATGAAATAATTTTTTTGGAGTATTAAGAATTTTAGAGTTTCATGTAAGAAGAAAAGAATGAGATTTTATGAAAATCATAAACTAATATGAATTTATAAAGTGAAGAAAGGTATGGAGTTTTGACTCTAAGTAGAGGATAGCGATATTCAAAACTATTAAAGGCTATCTAGATATAGTAATCCTCACATGAAAATGAAACAAAAAAAAAGAAAGGATTGAAAAGATCCTAAAATAAAAAAGGAAAAAAAAGAAAGAGAAAAAGAAAAAAGAAAAATAAGTGAGGAGAAGCTTGAGGAGATGCCTAATAAAAAATTGGCTTCACTTAAATCAACTTAAGGAAAAAACTATATTAGATTTTCTAAACTTATATTAGATTATTAGTATCATTATTAGTAAAGTTTTGATGAAGTTGTTTTTCATATGAATATTCTAAATATCCTTGATATGACAAATTATGTTTCTTCTTGAAATGAATACAAATTCAGAAATCTTAAAATTGATTACTAAGTACTCTTAGACTTAGAATTTGAATCTAAGTTATTAAAGGTTTTCTTAAAGTTTACTGTGTTATTTATTGAACTAAAGTATATAAGTTATAAGTTAGTCTCTTTTCTAAATGATATGCTTTTATAAAGTAAAAGTGTCAATTGAGGACAAGTAACATTTAAGTTTGTGAGATTGTGATACACCAAAACAACATGTTGTTTTAAATATATATATTTTATGCTTATTTTTGGTGATATTATACTTTAAAGAAGGGTATTTTCATGTTTTTATTTCAAGTATATAAATTTTAGGCATTTGGAGCAAAAGTAGCAAATATGACGAAATTGGGAGCAAAAACTACAAATTTTCGAATTCTGAAGCATGATGCACCAGATTGGTGCATGATGCTCCAAATTGGTGCCAGATGCACCAGATTAATGCCAGATGCACCAAAATCCAAAACAATGTTATCTTCAACAAATTGGTGCATGATGCGCCTGATGCACCAGGGATGACTTTTTGTGGATTAAGGTGGTTTGAGATGAATTTTTCATGAATTTTCAAAAGGAAACTTACTCTAAACACTCCTTAGAGTGATTCAATGCATCTAGACACTTTAGAAGGTTCTTTTATGAAGAGATATGTATCATGCATCAATGGACATGTCTTTTGAATTCAAAAGAGTTAACTTTTGGATAGAATTGTGGAGGAAAATTTGAATTCTTTATGGAGGGAGGGAGCCTTTGATAAAAGAGAAGCAAGTCTAGGGCTTGAGGAGGTGTTTGTGGTGTGAAGGCAAGAAGGAGAGTTAGAGAGAGAGAGACAGTCAAGGGCTTGGAGATTTTCTTCAAGGATTGTAAGAGGAGAGGGAAGGTGAGAAATTTCTTTTTAATTACACTTCTAAGAGAGAATTGAGAGTTCTTGTAAAAAGATAAAGGCTTGGAGAGAACTTCTAGGAGTTTTTTTGGAAGGCTTGTGAGATAAGTTGTCTTTTATTTCTTTTGTTTTGTAAACTGGTTTTTATATATGAAATCTGTGTTTTGTCATATTGTTCTCATGAATCATGAGTAGTCTTCTTTATCCTTCTCCCTACCTTGAGATATGGTTTTGTGAAGAACTGATTTTGTTTTATATGATTTTTCATGTCAATAAATTGTGATTATTTGAACTCTGTTCTTCATGTAGTTTTTGATCTGGCCAATTTAAATGTTAAAATGTGTTGAGAAACATATGTTTTGAAAGGTTTATGATTTCTACAACATGGGGAGAATCACATTTGATTTCATGAGAGAGGATATCATCCATGAGATTGAGTGCAAATAAATAAGGAAATATACTTTGTTGGATGCAGAATTTGAGACTATAAGGTGACAAATTAAAATCCTCAATTTGATCCAGTTGATTGGAAACTTATGCAAGATTATTAGCCCTTAGGGGAGGGAGTAGTGGGAGCTCTAGAGTGGCAGTCGGTATCCTCCTAGCCAAACTAAGGAATTAGGGACCAAACTCTGGATTACTCAATGTTTTTTATGCACTTGGAGGGCAAAAAATAAGATTGCTCTTGTTTGGCACAAAACATTATATATATATATACCCAAATGATTTTAATTTCTTCACAATCCATATACTCATTGTAAAGGGGAAGAATACTTTCTTAAATTTGAGCTTTCTGTTACATCTTTGTTTTAATTTTTTGTAAATTTAGTTTTGAAAGTTTAGCATTTAGTTTAGTTAATTTTGTCTTTTAACCGCATTTTAGTTAGCATTCACTTGTTACTTAATATTCAAACTTCGCACTTTATTTTTTGTATTTTTAAAATTGTGCTTTACAATATAATCTTAAGAGCTTATTCAAAGGCATTTCCAACTTCCTTGTGTGATCGATATCTAGGACTCTATTAGAGCCATTTATTACTTGAGTGATACCTATATTTGCCTTATTTTTAAAGAGGATTTGGCAGTTTAAAGATTTTTAAAAGATAAAACTAATCTAACTAAAGTTATTTTGTTGGTATTCATTTGCATATTCACTATTATATCTATTGTGTGTATTTTGTAATATTAAAAAATATTTACAAAATTAACACTTTACATCCACCCGCATCAAGTACCCCTAGGTATACTTGTACATTAGCTGCTGAATATAAACTGTGTCAACTTTTTTGCCATCTTTCTGAACTTAAATAATTACATAATTGCTGGTCATGTTAGTAACATCTAAATCCTATATCACAATCTTTTCAGCAAAAACATCAGAAAAGACATCGATTAAATAGAGTTTTATTGTATCCTCTTCATATTTTAGTGTAAGTGGAAAGAGATTATTTTTTTTAATAAATGAGCATTAAACGACTGCTTATTTATTCCAATAAAAAAGAAATACAAAAGACAACTGGAGGAACCTCTTAAAACCACCTACAACTCACTCAAAAAAATAAAAACCTAAAGTTCTTCTCCCAAGAAAAGAAAATACAACCCACACACACAACCTACAAAATAAGGACACAAAACAAAAGAATAAAAGAACCAGAGCACCAACAAAGAAATTGAAAAGAACCACAAACAAAAAAACACAATAAAGAAGCATAACCATCAAAGCAAGTCTTTCATAGCCAATTGAAGCAGATCTACATAAATGACTTTAGCGATAAAAGTAGAATTCAAATTGGAACTAACCTTAACAGCCCAGTGTGAACCACATCGCCTTCTCTTTTAATATGGGACCAAACGATACTCAAATTCTTAATTTTCTTAATTTGGAGATTAATACTCCAATGATAGTCAATGTTGTACCTGCAACACTTCTAAAGAATTAAAGAATCAAGTTAAAAAACAATATGTTTCCAATCAAATTTTCTAGCCACCATCAGACTACAAACCAAAGCATTAGCTTCAACAATTAGAGGGGAAACAAGAATAACTGCAGCTGCAAACCAGTAAATAATAGAACCCAAGAAATTCTTACAAACACCTCCAACACCAGCTAAGTTAGTTTTCCAGCTGGCATCAACATTGATCTTAATGAAGGGAGAAATAGGTCTGCACCAAGCTACTTTTTGATTGTTTTTGTCTTTTAAAACAATAGGTAAATTCAAATTTTGAAATAAAATAAGCATTCTTCTAGGAAGTTTTCCTTTGATACAAATAAAATTAAGGCTTTTAATCAGGTAATTGAGAATCATAACTAAATTATGTGAAATATTAGAAGCCTCAGCATTATAATTATCATTATTTCTTGTCACCCAAATAAACAAAGAACAATAAAAGGTAAATTAGTAAAAAAAGGCATGTCCAAAGCTTTTCTAATCATTATGAATATCAAAATTATTATCATTGTTATCCAAATTTCTATTAATGAGAAGTTTTATAGAAACCTATTTCCAAATATCTTTAGCAAAGCTGTTGTTAACCTCACTTTTGGTTGAGGTTTAGTTTTTCCTCTTTAGTAGCCTGAGGTCTAGCCATAGGACTTTCCTATTGACCATTCTTAGAAAGCTAGACATGGAACCTTCAACATTAGAAGTTCTACACTCTTCTCTACTCAACTTGAATTTGCACATATTGGTCCTAACCTCTAGTGCTTAGTCGGTGGGGTCACTACGGGGGAACTCAAGATGAGTCACCCTTAGGACTGCTGGACCTTAAGGTTAACCCTGGGTGTTGGTCTAGAGCTAAGGCACTCACTAAACTCACTACACTCATATACACTCACAACCACTCATAACCCTAAACTCAATTTCTAGCCTAGGTCTCTTGATCTTTTTGAGATACTCATATAAATGGGCCCCTAAACCTAACAGCCATAGGGCTATGGTTTGGCTAAGGCCATTATATAGAGGACCCAAAATGGGATTTCCATTGGTCAATGGCATGTTGGTGATGGTTGGTACCTCAACTCTACCAAAATACCCATCTTGGCATTTTACCCCTAAAACACCCCCAAATTACCAAAATACCCCTCCATAAACCAAAATTCCAAAAATTCCTAGAAAATCTCAATAAATCATAAATATTCCCAATGTCATTTTTCTCAACTATCAAATGACCTAATTTAGCCAATTTGACAATCTTTAACCAAAACTCCCAAATTTGCCTTTAAGGGCCCACATTTCTCCAAATTCAACCCAAATGTCCATCAATTTGACCTCAATTGACCCCAATTACAATAATAAACTCAAATTAACTTCTTATATGGCCAATCTAAACTAAATCGAAGCATAATTGGCCCATGATTTGAGCCCAATTTTGATTTAGGTCAAAACCACAATTTTAACCATATGACTTAATCTCACCAAATTGAACCCATAGCCTAGTCAATTTGCCCCAATTAATATTGAAAAATCTTTATAATATTCTTATACATCAAAATAAACCATAAATTGGCCTTTTTGAAGCCTCAAATCCATTTGATTTTGGCCTACATCTAAAATTCTCAAATGTAGCCCCAAATTAGCTGAGTCCCCAAATTTCACCCAATAGATTGCCTTAACCCCAAATATGGCATCTAATTCATGTTGAATACTCTTAATAGGGTACCTATTTACCATTTAAAACAATAAATTTGGACTTATCCCAAGGCTAACCCAAGCTAGACCCAAGCCTAGCCCAACATGACCAAATTGACTAAAATTCAAAATTCCCTCAAATTGACACTTCAATTGAGCTCAAAACGACTTCAATTCATCAGCAAAGTTGTTCCTTATGATCATATACACCAAATAAAACATTTATTTGGGCCAATTGACTTGGATAAGTTAGCCCAAACCCAAGTTTTGCTCATTTGCACCCACTTGGACCCATGCACTAAATGTGACCTAACCACACTAAAGTCACCAAATTAACTCCATCACAGTCATTAGTTGGACTTAGTGATTAGTCTAAACACCATGAAACCACCTAAATCAAGCCATGGACCAAAGGTCCCCTAAATCAAGGGATATTATTTCCAAAAATGCATGTACTTAAGAAATCCTTACCAAAATTAAGTATCATTGCACTAAATTGGTGTGACATATTCCCCTCGGTTCCCTGAGCTCCTAACCACCTCACCCTAGCAGCCTGGCCAGCCTAGTGGCCAGAAAAGCTCTAAATCGAGAGCCACCCCCATGGCACCTTACCCAAATCAAACCTAGAGGCCAGCTCAGCCAAACCAATTGATGGAGCTCCTCTGCCCCCCACCTAAGCACCTTAATGCACCCAACTTATGCCCTGAGAGCCACCCCATGGACATTTTTATAAAAACTCACCTACACGGCCATGGGAGGTGTTCTAAAATTTCCTTAGACATGCCTATGTAAACAGCACACAGAGCTTCCCTAAGATCCCCTAAGAGCATTCCAACCATTTTGCCTCACCAATTCTCACCGCCGGAGCTCAATTTTGAGCTTAAAACCTTGTCATAAACTAGGACAAAAACCAATGCACCTTCACAGTCTACCAAACCTAAATTAACTCTGCCCACACCTTTACAACAGTGAAGGAAGCCAAAGCCCTATAAAATTCCCCTTCCATAGAGCCTCTACCAAAGCTCTAGACCAACACCCAAATCCGGTCGTGATCGAATTCATACCTAGGCCTTACACCAAGACCAGAGACTCAATCCCTAGCCTCTTTGGATCATAACAAACGTGCCAAGACCCTCTGATCGAAGCTTCACTTCTCAGAGCAAAGGTATAAAACCTCACCTCATCCCAATCCTATTTCGATTCTTTATTTAATTAAGCTTAATGTAATTGCATGATTGTCGTATGGATGTGTTCATCTCACTTAGACCAGTCCATAGGATCAAACTCAAGGTGATTTGGTTGAGTCTAAGCTGAGATCTTAGGGTTTTAGTGTGGACGGTCACAGGATCATTCTATTGAGGACAATGACGGGGAGTCGTTTGATTGAGCGTGTATCAAATGAATGGAGGAGATCGAGTCAGACAATGCTTCGGAACCTAAACCGCAGGCCGAGTCAGAAGCTACGTGGATGGCGGCGTCCAATTAGAGCGCGCCACGCATGCCTTTGGAGTTGCCTTTGAACTAGTCAGCTCACGCGGTTTATATATATAAATAGGGATTTTTCTTATTTATTTAAATACCTCTAACTTGGAATTCATAACTTTGTGTAGAAAATCACAAAAATAAAATAAAAATACCCTCTTTCTCAATGAACAGAGGAGAACAATGTCGAATAAATTTCAAGTCCGTTTGATGTATATTTTATTTTTAATTAATTAAAAAGTATTTGGAATCATTTGATTCTCCATTCATATTGACACATCACCATGACTTAAAATTTTGACATGTTGTAGCCTCTGTCAAGGGAAATATCCTCTGATCTTTCCAAAGTTAGAGGAAGTTCCTATACAGAGATCCATATTTTTCAAGTTTTTGCACATTATTTCCTTAAAATAACCATGGAAATTAGCATGTTGAATAGAAAATTCCAAGAAAATTTTGGAAGGTCCACAATGACCAGAAAAGCTTTTGAAAATAATTGCGTAGGTCAAGTCATCTAAAATATACCTAATTTTTAAAAACCCTAAATCATTAAGATAATTAATTTTGGAAAATATAAATATTTAAATGTCTTGATTTTTTATCTCCACTATGGTTCTTGATCCAAAGAACTCACCATAAAAACTTCAAAATATTTTGAGTTCATTTGATAACTTAAGTTGATTTTAAAAAGTAAACATCATTTTTGGCATTTAAATGATTTTTAAAAATCAAAATACAACTCAAAAAATTATGAAACTAAGTTTTTTGAGTTCTCTGTGATCAGGGGTATTTTCTAAAAATAAAATAATATTTAGCAAAAAACTTGATTTTTAACCTATTTAACATTTAAATAATTAAAAATCCCCAAAAATAGTAAAAATAATAAAACTCATTGAAATGTTCTAAATGGCTTCCTAAGCACTTAGGAAGAATTAGATAATTTTTCCTAATTTTCTAAATAAAGATATTGAATTTTAAAGCTTAAAAATGATTTTTAAATGCTAAAAATGAGTTTTCATTAAAATAATTCCAATAAATCAAATAAAATCCAAAAAATATAAAATTTTCTTTCCTAAGTTCTTTGACATCAGGGAGACTTTTAAAAAAAATATAGAACTTAATTTTCTCTTTTTAAAATATTTTATATTTAATAAATACCACATAACTTAAGATAATTATTAAAATTCAAATAAAATTCCAAAAATCATGAAATTTGGTCCAAATGCTTCTTTAATCTAAAGTTACCTCGAGTAAAAATTTCAAGGGATTAGGACTTGCCTTGGTTAAGTTAGTAATTTTCTTTGAAAAATCCTATTTTTGAATGAAAATAATTATATCAATTAAATTAGATTTTGAAAAATCACATTTTCTCCTCTGATGTCTTAATTGACCCATGAATGAGGTAGGATAAAAATTCCAAAGTTATTTTAATTGAATTTGACAAAATATGAAGTGATAGAGTTTTAGGGGCAAATGCGTAATTTTGGAAAATTAGCCTTAATTAACCTTTAGGCTTAATTTAAGGAGGGAAACAGGTAACCTCTGATCTTAATCAATTTATTTGATGTTTGAAACACAAGGAGTTAATTTGTAGAAACCAATCTCACTTTCCTCATTAAAAAGATAAGTTAATAAATTTCTAAATTATTAAAATTTGGAAGTTTATTAAAATAAAATGAATCTAGGACTTAGGGGTATGACTTTTGAGGTCAATAATTAACCAATTTAATACCACTATTTTGATTTTAAAATAAAATCTTGATCATGAATCATCTTTTCAAAGCTAATTAAGATACTCACATAGGTCTTAAGGGCTTAGTTGTGACTTAGGCTATGTCAAGATTCATCTAAATGAGGATTAGAAAAGTAAATATCATTGAAAATTAAAATATCTTTCAAACACTACAAGCTCAATTGGGGTTAAAATTTGGCTAAGTGTTCCGACAACACTAACTTGCCTCTTTAAGGGTCTTCACCCACATAATTTTTAAATTAAATTATAAGTGATAATTACCCTATTCTTAGGGATAATTGAGACATCAATGTTCACTGAGTAATAAGGGTATTTACAAGATGACTTATTAAGCAACATAACTAGTTAAAAAGAATTCAGGATTTTCCACCAGGCAGCTAGAGAGTAGCACAAACCTGCTTCTTTCTTTGGATCTCTTGGATAGCTTGAAGATCTACTAATCTTAATATCTTTTGCTTGACAAAATCATCCTTAATTAAACTCCTAAGGACCCACCCAAATATTATATAGGGTTAGGAAAACTACCAAAACTTTACTTTTCCTGCTCTCCATAAACAGCCTTAACATGAATTTTAAGTTTCAGGTGGTGGAACGAGAAGACTCGCCAGGTACGCTTTTACAGTTTGCAGTGTTGTCTTTCCTCTACTTTTATGTTACACTTTTGTGCTTATACAAGTTTGCATGAAAAACTATAACTAACAGGATAGCCACAAAACCAAAACCGAAACCAAAATTAAAAAAAAAACAACCAAGATAAAATTCACCGCCACAACATTCAAAATATAAAACAACTCAAAATGTAATCACAAACATCACACAAAACTACAATTATAACTAAATTAAAACGTCCCTAATAGATGATCGGGAATTCCTCGGAGGAGGTAACCTACGGTTGCTAACGAGGCTTCCTATGATCTAAATGAAATTATGGAACTCATTAAGTTAAGTTTAGTAAGTTCATTTGGACTAAGTGAATCTAATAGAAAATAGTGATGCCGGAACGAGGGAAACGTATGATCCTAACTGGTGTCACTCTAATTAAATTTAATATGCCCCCATAAAATTTAAAGAACTTCAACCATAGGGCCACCTGATTTAACATTATAACTTGACACACTAGAAAAATCAAACTCGTCGCGGCAGGAGCTTGGAGCTAGCATGGTGGGCAGCACGACCATCTTCAACAGCAAAATTTGTCTCCCCCAGCTAAATCAATCTTCCTTCCTTAGAATTAAACAAAAAAGCCATAGGACTTCAAGGTTGCTTGCTTATGCAACGTAAATCCTCACCTTATCTTTAGGCCTTATGTATAGCCATGCTATATAATATAAGCCCTAACTCATCTTAGGACTCCGAGGTTGTCGTTTGTCAAGAATTAAACCCTCATATCTTCCAGGCTATTTGTTTGATAGTTTCACACAAATATAAGTTCTAACTAATAAAATTGGCAGGATGAAACACTCAAATTTTTATCCTCAAAACTGAAGCCAACCATTATGATAGCTTGGGAAGTCACCAAGGTTCGCCTCTGGATCCATGAAATCCCTTAGTTCTTCCTTATTTAGATTCTACAATAAAATATTCTAAATTTGAACCAATCCCCTTTCATACCTCTACGTCCGATCTCATTTAAGAGTTCTACCCTTTGAAAGTCCTTGAAGATAATATTTCTTGATTTTTATCGAGAGTCTTTTTAGGTGGCTTTGGTCATTTGAGATGTAATTAACTATAATGGCTTGCCCTTATAGGAAGCATGTCTGAACCCAGCTTAATATAAACCCTATTTCATTTTTCATATTAAATAGGAGAATTTATCGACAAATAAAATGTTTTTGCAGATCAGACAGATGTCATACTTTTTTTTATTTTATTTGATCGAGCCTCAACCTCAAGTCTTGTGTTTATCCTTCGGGATAGATACAGGGTTTGAGGTATAGGGCTCTTTCATTTAAACTATGAAAAATATGGGGTCATTTTGATTTCATACTTTTCTAAACTTCAACTTCCTTCCGAAGTGGGCGACAGGATTTCGATTCCGGTGACCGACAGCTTCTTACGGGAAACTCCAACAAAAAATTGTGCCGATAGTTGTAATTACCAAAAAAGTGAGAAAGAGATTCCACATGAGCTTTGCAATGAACACATCAAGAAGGGATCCTCAGCCCTTTCATCTTAAGTATTTCATTAGTAGGAATGATATTATGAAAAACTCTCTAAACAAAGAAGAAAATGTCTTAACCCATGGATTCCAAATCCAACTAAGATCCAACCCCTAAAAACATTGAAATGGTTTAGAAAAACATTTTGAACGGGAATCTGACCAAAGAAAAATATGTTAAGATTTTCATACTTATTTTACACTGATTTTGATGATATTGCACTTTAAAGAAAGGTATTTTTGATGTTTTGTGGCAGGTATGTTGAATTATGGTCATTGAAGCAAAAAGATTCAAAAAGAAGCGAATTTAGAGCAAAAAGGACCAAAATATGAAGATTTGATCTTGGGCGCCGACGGCGCCATCGACGCCACCAACAATGGATTTTTCCCGAGAGTCTAGAATTAAATATTCTAGAAGGCCGCCGATGGCACCATTGAGTCTGCCAACGACGAGAACAACGATTCTCTCAATAGATGCATTGAATGTGGCAATTTTTGAAGGGACGCTTAGGTAACTCTTGAAAACTCTTCTACAACTTTAA
Source organism: Phalaenopsis aphrodite (assembly GCA_003013225.1). NCBI lineage: Eukaryota > Viridiplantae > Streptophyta > Magnoliopsida > Asparagales > Orchidaceae > Phalaenopsis > Phalaenopsis aphrodite. The sequence goes on from NEWO01000216.1 coordinate 321,443, forward strand.
GAGAAACATTTTGAAGGCCAAAAAAGGGGGAGTCTAGGGAATCCAGAGAGACCAGAGAGTCTAGAGAGTCCAGAGAGTCCAGAGAAGTGTAATTTAGGATTAAGTATTGTGAGAAATTCCTTGAGAGATTGTAAGAGTGGAAGGAAAGTGAGAGATTTCTTCCTCCTTGACGCTTCGAAGGAGAATTTTGTGTGTTGTAAAGAAATGAAGAGATTAAGAGGAACTTCGACGATTTACTTGGGGAGGAATTCGAGACAAGTTGTATTTACTTATTGTAGTCTGTATGACTTTGCTTTTAAATATGAAATCCAAGTTTTGTAGTATCTTCTCCATGAGTTCTGAGTAATTTTCCTTGTCTTTCTCCTTGTCTTGAGATTTTATGAAATGGTGATTTAAATTGGTTGTGTCATGAGAATGTTAAAGAAGTTGTGATGATCTTTTCACTTTAATCTTAATTTACTTTCAATCTGGCCAATTCATTTGTTAAAAAATGTTGAGTTTTACAACTAAAGTGAGGATTACCTCCAAGATTTAAGGAGGTCAAAGTCCTTAAGAGTTTGGTGCAAATAAATAGGGAAATAAAAATTATCGGGCGTAGAATTGGAGATTTTAGAGTGAAAAACTAAAATCTTTAATTCGGTCCCATCGTTTGGGTACTGAAGAGTAGATGTTAGCCCTCTGGCGATGGGAACATGGGAGCTCCGAAGTGAGAGCCGGTACCTCCCAGCCTAGCCGCAAATTCAGTAACCAAGCATAGGATTAGTCAATGTTCTTTATGCCTTGTCCAAAGGGTAAAGAGTAGGTATGCTCCTGTTTGACACAGTATAATTTGAACCGATTCAATTTTTCAATTCACTTAAATTTCTTGACAATGAGAAGGATGCTTTCTTATGTATTCAAGTTCACATTAGAAACTTTATTAGTAGAATTAGTTGATTGAGAGTTTATTAAAATTATAATTTTATTTCAATTGCTATTAGTGACAAATATGCAATTTGAACTATGCTGCTATGATTAAGTATTGATTTTCTAAATCTTAAGTTCGTAGCCTCTAATATTACTCCATGTGGGATCGATATCCAGGACTCCATTAGAGCCCTGTATTATTTGAGCGATACGTATACTTGCGTTGATAAGTGTGACTTTGCAATTATTAAATATTTTATACATATCTTTATCAAATATATAGCTGTTGTCAAGTTTTTAGCGTCGTTGCCAGTGATTTAAATCTTTTAGCAGCAGCATCAAATTCTTATATTTTTTAGCATTTATAAAGTCGCTGTCAAGTTTCTGACGTCGTTGCTAGGGAGTAAAAATTAGATTTAAGAAAAATCATAATTAGAGTAACGGATAAATTAGGACTATTAGAAAATATTTACTTGAATTGCAACTTATTTTCATATTTAGTTAACTATTTTTTTTTGAACTTATTTCAATTTTATGCATAACTTTGGACCTAAAAATCTTATACCCTATGATTTGGAATTAGAACGCACTGTTAGGAGAATTATAAATTTAAGAAAAGAACCTAGAAATCCTGACACAATGGAAAACAACGTGAACAATCAATGAATAGAAAATGAACATCAACCGAGACCTCTACGAGATTATGCAAATTCTACAACAGATGAAATTCACTTATCTATCCAAAATCCTGATGTAGTTGCTAATTCATTTGAGCTCAAACCTGCTATTATCCAAATGGTAAAAAAAATTCAATTCGGAGATACACCAAATGAAGATCCTAATTTACACCTCGCTAGTTTTTTAGAAATTTGTGCTACCTTTAAATGTGACAAAGTTTCAAAACTTTCACAGAATTTATTTTTTTTCACTTAGGGATAAGGCTAAGATGTGGTTAAATTCATTAGCACCTAGATCTATTAGAACTTGGGGAGAACTTTCACAGAAATTTTTATCCAAATATTTCTCTCCATCCAAAACTGCTAAACTTAGAAATGAGATAACATCATTTTGTTAGATTGATGAAGAGTCGATATAAGAAACTTGAGAGAGATTTAAAGATCTTCTTAGGAAGTGCCCACATCATTCGTTACCAGATTGGTTGATAATTCAAACTTTTTATAATGGATTAGTGAGATCTCTTAGATCGATTATAGATGCTGCGGCCGATGATTCGTTAATGGAAGAGATGACTACCAAAAATTTTTAATGGCCCTCTGAAAGGATAAATCATAAAAGTGTAGCTAGTATCCACGATTCTGATGCAATATCTATGTTAACTTTGTAGATTACTGCAATATTAAAGAAATCAGATCATTATGGAATGAATTATTCTCCAACACCTACTATGTTGGAAAAGAATTCATCTGGTCCATTTGTGGATGCTCAACCTTCTTATGAGACTCTAAATGTTATTAACAATAGACCCAATAATCCTTATTAAAACTATTATAACCCATGTCAGAAGAGTCATCCTAACTTTAATTGGAATAACAATTCTTCTACAAATCAACAATGGGCAAAAAACCCAGTAAACTCATTGGGAAATTCATCCAACCAAGAAAAGGTTAATTATAAACCTTCTTATCTTCTAGGATTTAACAGTAACACTCAATTTAAGGAAAAGAATTTGTCTATGGAATAGTTGATATTGAACATGGGTCAACAATTACAAAATCAAGGAAATCAATTACAAATTCAAGGAAACTAGCTACAAAATCAAGGAACTGCTATCAAGAATATTGAAAACTAATTGGGGCATATCACTACTGTGCTTAATAACCGAACATTGGGAACTTTTCCTAGTTTAGTGGAATTAAATCTTAAAGATCAAGGAAAAGAATAGATAAAAGCGATACAATTACGAAGTGGAGATGAATTGCAAACAAGAGTGCAGAAAGAAACCGAAACTGAAAAAGAGAAAGTGGATTCAAAAAAGAAAAGAATCATGAATACACAAATTTAGAATATCCACTTACACCAATGAAAATTACTGTGTAAAAACCTCCACCACCATTTCCTCAAAGATTGAAACAACACAAAAAGGATAAACAATTTTCCAAGTTTATAGAAATTCTTATGAAATTAATGGTAAATATTCCTTTCATAGAAGTTTTAGAGAAAATGCCGATTTATGTGAAGTTTATGAAAGATAGTTTGAACAAGAAAAGGAAGTTCACTGATAATGAGATTGTTGCACTTAGCGAAGAGTTTAGTGCAATTTTTAGAAAAAGCTTCCTAAGAAATTAAAAGATCCAGGTAGTTTCACTATACCGTGTGTTATCGATGAAAGATTCTATAAAAGAGCTTTATGTGATTTGGGAGCGAGTATTAATCTTTTGCCTTCAAAAGATTAGGATTAGGAGAAGTCTCACCTACTTCTATAACTCTTCAGTTAGCATATCGTTCAGTTACTTATCCTAAGAGAGTTATTGAAGATGTGTTAGTAAAAATTGATAAATTACCTTTCATGTGGATTTTATTGTTTTCGATATGGAGGAAGATAAAGAAATACATCTAATTTTAGGGAGACCTTTTTCAACTACTGGAAAAGCTATGATAGATGTTTAAAAGGAAGAATTAACTATGAGAGTTAACGATCGAGAAGTGACTTTTAACATTGCGAAATCTATGAAATACCCTGCCATTGAAAGAGACAATGAATGTTTTCACAAGGAAATTAATGAACATCTATTAAACGAGCACTTAAAACAAAAATTTGAAGACAAAGATGAAGTTATTTTGGACGAAATAGAAAATGAAGAAATATATTATGTTTAGGAAAGATTTAAGATGTTGGATATTACAGGAAATGCTGATAGGAATCTAGTTTCGTCAATTATAAAATCACCTAAACTTGAGTTGAAAACATTGCCTAACCAATTGAAGTATGTGTTTCTGGGAAACTCATCTACATTACCTGTTATTATATCTTCAGAGTTAAATGATTTACAAGAGCAAAGACTTTTGGACACATTAAAAAGATATACAAAAGCTTTTGGTTGAACCTTAGCTGATATTAAAGAAATCAGTAATTCAATTTGTATGCAAAGAATTATACTGGATGAGTAATATAAATCAATAGTTGATCCATAAAGGATATTGAATCCCAATGATGAAAGAAGTAGTAAAAAAGGAAATTTTGAAATGGTTAGATGCTGGAATTATATATCATATTTCGGACAGTGCTTGGGTAAGTCCAATTCATTATGATCCTAAGAAAGGAGGGGTGACTGCTGAAGCACAAGAGAATAATGAATTAATACCTATCAGATAAGTTAATGGGTGGCGTATTTGCATTGATTATAGAAAACTAAACACTGCCACTAGGAAAGACCACTTCCCTTTACCATTCTTAGACCAAATATTGGATAGACTTGTTGGGCCCAAATATTTTTGTTTTTTAGATGGATATACCAACTATCATCAAATTTTTCTTGCTCCTGAGGATCAAGAAAAGACAACATTTACTAGTCCTTTTGGAACTTTTGCTTTTTGAAGAATGCCTTCAGATTATGTAATGCACCTGCAACATTCCAGAGATGTATGATGTCTATATTTAGTAAGTTAATTGATGATGGAATAGAAGTGTTTATGGATGATTTCTCTATACTTGGAACATCATTTGATGCAAGCTTAAATTATCTTGAAAAACTTTTGGAGTTATTCAAAAGAACAAATTTAGTTCAACATTGGGAGAAATGTCAATTTATGGTTGCAGGAGGAAAAGTGTTAGGGCATAAAATTTCAAAAAATGGTATGGAAGTAGACCCTCAAAAAATTCAAATTATATCTAAATTAACACCTCCTACTAATTTAAAAGGGGTTAGAAGTTTTCTTGGACATGTTGGTTTGTACAGGCATTTTATTAAAGATTTTTCAAAAATTTCCAAACTTCTATGCCAACTGTTAGAAAAGGACAAGAAATTTGAGTTTACTAAAGACTATTTAAATGCCTTTGAGTTATTAAAAGAAAAGCTAATCACAACCCCTATAATAGTTTCACCTAACTGGGAGAAACCATTTGAACTGATGTGCGATGCTAGTGATTATGCTATTAAGTTGTTCTTGGACAAAGGTATGATAATATTTTTAAAGTTATATACTACGCTTGTAAGACTCTTAACGATGCTAAAATTAACTATAGTGTCAAGAAAAAGAGTTACTGGCTATAGTGTATGATTTTGACAAATATAGATCTTTTTTATTTGGGACTAAATGTGTTGTGCACACTGATCACTCTGGTAATAAATATCTGATGCAAAAGAAGGATGTCAAACCAAGGTTAATTAGATGGATACTTTTGATGCAAGAGTTTGATTTTGTGGTTATTGATAGAAAGGGAATTGATAATCAAATTGCTGATCATTTATCGAGATTAGAATATCATGAATTATCTGACACCGACAATGAAATTTCAGACATTTCCCTAATGAACAACTCTATAATATCAATGAGTGGAAAATACCATGGTATGTTGATATTATTAATAATATCTAAGTGATATTTTCCCACCTCCGCTGGCATTGCAACAACAAAGAAAATTCATTCATGATGCGAAAACATATTTTTAGGATGAGCCTTATCTATATTAACAATGTAAGGATCTTATTATGAGAAGATGTGTACCTTATGAAGAAACTGAATTAATTATTCAGAAATGTCATGATTTTGAATTTGGAGGACATTTTGGAATTGATAAAACTGCTAATAAAATTTTACAAGTTGGATTCTATTGGCCTACTCTCTTTAGAGATGTTTACAGATACATAAAAACTTATGATCGATGCCAACGAGTAGGCAATATATCTAGAAGAAATGAAATGCCCATGAATTTCATCTTAGAAGTTGAGATCTTCAATGTTTGGGGATTAGATTTAATGTGACCATTTATTCCTTCATATGGGAACTTATACATATTAATTGCGGTGGACTACGTTTCAAAGTGGGTTGAAGCACAAGCTTTACCTTGTTGTGACGCTAAAAGTGTTTCAAGATTTTTAATGAAAAATATTTTCACTAGATACTGAATGCCGAGAGTGATTATCACTGACGGAGGATCCTATTTCAGGAATAAATACATTGAGAGAATGACGGAAAAGTTTAATGTTATTCATAGAATTTCTACTTCCTATCACCCTCAGACAAGTGGGTTACCTGATGTTTCTAATAGAGAGATTAAACAAATACTGGAGAAGATTGTAAACCCTAGTAGAGTAGATTGATCTACTAGACTAGATACTACATTATAGGCTTACAAGACTGCTTATAAAACTCCTATTGGAATGACTCCTTACAAGCTAATATTTGGAAAGACTTATTGCTTACCAGTAAAATCGGAGCATAAAACATATTGGGCGATTAAAGAATTTAATTATAATTTAAAAGGTGCTGGTGAGAAGAGATTGTTACAAATGAATGAATTGGAAGAAATAAGAAATAAATCTTATGATAACGATAAAATTTAAAAAGAGAAGCTAAATTTATGACCTGATCAGAAGATTAACCAGAAGAACTTTGAACCAGGATAAGAAGTTTTGCTTTACAAAACAAGGCTAAAGTTATTCCCTGGGAAATTGAAGTTTTTTTGGTTAGGACCCTTTACTGTGACTCGAGTTTATACTTACGGAGCTGTTGAAATTGAAGATCAAAAGACTGGAATAGATTTAAAGTAAATAGACATAGATTAAAGCCGTATTTTGAGGGTAAAAGACCAAATTTTAAAGAGGTTTTAATGGTCTGTCAACTTAAATATTATTTGAATAGGTCAGGCTGACGATGTTAAACCAAGAGCTTTTTGGGAGGCAACCAATGGTTTTCCTTATTTTTATTGCAATTATATTGTTTTTGTTTGAAATTATCGTTAGTTTGTGGTAGTATTGAACTCTATTACTCATATTTACCCTTGAATCATCATAAAAATTGGATCCATAGAGAAAATTGGAACGCATTCAGACAAAAGCTAAACTATGAAATTTTTCCTTGGGAACTGACGATGGGCTCGACGCCGCCGATTGCGGGTTTTTCCCGATAGCCCAGACAATTAATTCTAAAAGCTCACCGGCGGTGCCATCGACGCCGCCGACGACAAGAATGGCGGGATGACAGTTTCTGGAGTTTGAAATGACGATTTTTTATGGTTTTAGACGAGATTTACTCTCTCTAAAACTTATAAATTCAATTCTTAAAATTTTATTACCCCAAAAACGAAGTGAAACTCAACCAAATTCATCCTTATGGCTTCCAATTCCAATAAAAACCTTAGATTTTGAGTGTTCAAGCGGAGAAAGTTCATTAGTTCTGAGGCGCAACAAATTTATCAATAAAGTGCTGACAAAGGTTAGATTAATGGAAGAAAGAGGACTCGTGAACCAAGGATTGAACAATCCTTCGACAGTAATTGAAGAGATGATTGTGCGATGACGATGGGAAGTGTTCGGCAGTCGTTCATGTGATGAAAGAGTTTTATGCTAATTTGCATGGAATCAACCAGGGAGTCATCTATGTGCGGGCAGATGGATAACTTTTACTCCTGCACGGATTAATGAGCTATATATGATCAGGAATGTTCCTGCCTGCCATTATTCCAACTTCGTCCCCACAAGAAATCTGATTAATGAAATCTACCAATATTTGATGGACGAGACTAAAGACTGGGAAATGAGAGAAAATGGGTATGTTAGTTTCTCTGCTACACTTCGAAACCCCCATTTCTAAACATTGGCACTTCTTCATTTATGCAAAACTATTACTGACGATGAGGATCGGTAAAGTTACTAAAGAGTGTGTTATTCTGAATTATTGTATTCAAATGGGACTGCCGATTGATATTGGATCGATAATTCTTAAGTTAGTTTTGTGCCTTATCATTCATGGATCAACTTATGGGCTTGAACATCCTTCAACAATCTTCTTACTCTGCATTCAGTTTCAAGTATCTTATGAGATATGGGAAAAGGTCTTCTACCTTGAAAGCCTTTGGACCCAACTCAGAAGTTCCCAACCAATGAAGATGAGAATGATATGACTATTATTGTGCATCAATCGTCTCATAATTCACTTTTTATTTAGCATTTAGTTCCGGACAAGACACTAGTGATCCTTTACAGAATCAAGAAACTGGAGAAAGAGGAACAAAATGTTATGAATGCAATCAATAATATCTCTAATTTTTTTGATCATCTAGACTGAAGGATGAAAGAGCATTTTGATCACTCTGGACATATCGAAGGAAGTTTTATATGATTGATAAGAAAAATAGGATTGATAGAAGAGGACTCTACTGAAGAGTTCTCATACTGACCCTTCTATAACCTCTTCGTTCATGTTCAATCGATGAGCGAAATCAGGGGAGAAACAAGCACTGAATGATAGGAGTAGTTGATTTACTTTACTACCTATAAGTCTATATGTGTGATTTGATTTAAACTTATGTGTTTAATTTGCTTTCAAAATTTTCTTTTAAAACTCATTATAGTTGAGATTGAGCATAGAATGTTTGTTTTAAGCGTTTAGAGTATTGTGGCTTGGATTTCGACGCTGAATTAATGTATTAAGGTTGAGAAAAGACCAAACTTATGTGTGTCGTGTAACGTCTATTGTAACCCTTGGATTTTATATATAATTGTGATGTTTTGTGTTGTGAATATTTATTTTAATACATCATTTAATCACTTAAATTTTATGTCTAGAATTATTAAACAGATGTCGACAAGGCTTGAAATTGCTCAAAATCATAAAAATTTGGAAATTGAACCAATTTTGAAAATCTCGCCGACGGCGCCATCAACGCCGCTGATGGCAGATTTTTCCCGAGACTTGGGCTATTTAATTCAATAGATACCCAAAAAACACTTTTAACTGCAATTTTGACCAGTCAACCGCCACTATTCATCATCTCCTTCCTCCTAAAAACTGAAAATTTTGATCTAGGACTTGAAGATCTTGGATTTAGGGCGATTTTAAAGATTTTAGACACTAGATTTCACTCTATAAGAGCTTCACTCCAACCTAAAAATATTTGATTTTCACCTTGAATTTATTCAACACTGAGGAAATCCGAAAAAATTGAGAATGTGGAGAAAATTTTTGGAAGAAATTCATGAAACTTAGTTTTGAACTGTTAGAGTCACTCTTAGAAGCCATTATTTGCATATTTAAAGTATATTTTGGAATTTTTCTATGATTTTGACTAGATTGAAATGGCTCCGCAACAAAAGAGGCGACTTGAGTTTGACGAGTCTCGCTTCATCAATGCAAAGGCTCAGTCTAGATTTACTTCAGTATTTCAAGGGAAGAAATGTATTCAAGATCGTGCTTTTGAGAGTCTGGGAGGAGAAGTTGAACAAGTCATTACCGAAGGGAGGTAAGAAAATTTATGTTTTACCACCAATAAGGCTGTTGTGAATATTGTGAAAGAATTTTATGCCAATGCATTTTATTTTGAGGACGAAACCGTTCGAGTAAGAGAGTTTGTTGTTGAGTTTAGTGCCACCCGTATTAACTCATTTTATGAAGTCTCAGACTCCTACATCTGCAATTATAAAACCTTCAGTACAAAGGAAGGCCCGCTGAACGATGTCATTAACTTTCTCACTGATGGGAAAGGGACATGGAAGATAAAGCAGCGAGACCAGGTAAATTTTTCTACTTCCATGTTAAATGCCACATCTAAAGTGTGGCACTATTTTATTTCCTTTACATTGTTACCAACCTATCACCATAGTGAGGCAATAAGAGATGGAGCTATTCCAAATTTCTGTATTCAAAAAAATCGAACTATAAATGTGGGGAGAATTATTTATAAGAATATTTTGACCACGACAAGGAGTGAATCAAGTGGAGGTTTGGGACATCCTTACCTCATTTATGCACTTTACTAACTTTCTGGAGTTGAAGCTGGAGATGATGAAGAATGGGTTTACCCTATGAAACCCATTAGAAAGCTAATTTAAAGACGTATGAATCTCATGAAGCATGGAGATCTGGGAGTAGGAGTAAAGAACCTTCTACTAGTAGAGATATCCCCACTACTAGTTATGACCTTCCTTCCGCTAGTTCCCCTACCCTTCACGATTTAATGAATGAGTTAACCTTGCAGCAGAAAAGTATAGAGAAAATAAATGAAAGAATTGAGGGATTAGAACGTAGGCATGATTATGATAGTGAGTACCTACAGAGGCATTCTGACTTCGATATAGCTTACTAGGAAGCTTAAGCCCGACACTACAGAGGTGAACCTGATGATACTTTTCTTGAATGCCCCTGTTATACTCAGTATCAGCCCAATCCACCTGCTGACCAAGGAGAAGAGGATATAGTATGGGATTTTGATATATGAAAGTGATTAATACACTTTTGTTTTGTGCTTTTATTTTAGAGATAGATGTTTTTTTGTATGTACTTTAATTTTATTGTCTATTTTTTTTTATGTTTGCATAAATGTTTAGTGTTCTAGTTTGAAATGTGCATGTATGGTTATAATAAACTTTAATTAGTACTTTTTATATTTGTATTGTAATGTGTCAGTGAAATATTGTGTTTGCATAATGTTTAATTTTGTACTTATTTCAAAGTTTCATCACCCAACAACTTCTCTAATGATTTATATGTATAGAAAGCTTCTAATATTACAGACTAGTTGAAATAAAATTTTGAGAAGCAACTGCAAAAATTCCAAAATAATCAAAATGCAAAAAGTACTGAGGTATGATTTATATTTAGAATCTTTCTTTCCACCTGAATCATTCCATATTGAAAAATTTAAGTTTTGGGGAGAGAAGAAAAAGATTAACTATTATATGTTCTCAATTTAAATATATTAAAAAATTATTAATATGATTTTTTGTAGTGAATTTAATTCAGATAACTATATTTTATAAATATTTGAATATTATGGTGATTTAAAGGAATATTTTTGTAAGGAAAATTAATTTTGTAGATTAAGATATTTAGTATAAGAGAAAAAAGACTATAATTAACTATTTAAAGTAAAGAAAACTATATTTTGAAATATTAAGAATCTTAGAAATTCATTTGAGAAGAAAAGATTGGGGCTCAATGATGTAGAAGCTATGAAATACTTATAAGACAAAGGAATGCTTTGAGTTTTAAATATAGGGAAAGAAAAGTGAAGTTCAAAATTATTAAAGGCTATCCAGATATAGTAATCTTCACTTGAAAAAGAAAATGAAAGGATTGACAACAATCCCTGAAAAGAAAAGAAAAATATATATGATTGAAAGCAATCCAAATGAAAAATAAAAAGAATATATAAGTGAGGAGAAGCTTGAGGAGATGCCTAATAAAAAATTGGCTTCACTTGGACCTACCTAAAGGTAAATCCTAAATACATTGCTGAACTTATGTTTATGGAATGGTATGTTTACTAGTAGTGTTCTCATGAAGTTCCTAACATTTGAATATTCTAATTGACTTTATATTACAACATATAGTCATTCTTGAAATGAATAGAAAACTAAAACTCTTAAACCTGATGACTAGATAGTCTTGTACCTACAGAGTTAATTTAATTACTTGAAAATTTTCTGAAAATCTTACTAAGGTATTTACTTAAATCAAACTTATAGTATTTCTGACTTAAAACTTTACCACAGTAGATCAAAACTCTTATGTAGTAGTAAAATTACATGAGGAAAAGAAATAGTTAAGTATGGGGGATTTTTACCAAAGAAAAATATGTTGAGAATTTCATATCTATTTTACACTGATTTTGATGATATTGCACTTTAAAGAAAAGTATTTTTTATGTTTTATTGTAGGTATGCTTAATTATGGTAACTAGAGCAAAAAGATGCAAAAAGGAGCGAATTTAGGGCAAAAAGACCAAAATATGAAGATTTGATCTTGGGCACCAACGGCGCCATCGACGCCGCAGACGGTGGGTTTTTCCCGAGAGTCCAGAGTTAAATATTGTGGAAGGTCGCCGATGGCAAGAACGGCGGTTCTCTTAATAGATGCATTGAATGTGGACGATTTTTTAAGGGACGCTTAGGAAACTTTTGAAAACTCTTCTACAACTTTAAGAGAAACATTTTGGAGGCCAAAAAAGGGGGAGTCCAGGGAGTCCAGAGAGTCCAGAGAGTCCGAAGAGTCCAAGGAGTTCAGAGAAGTGTAATTTAGGGTTAGGTATTGTGAGGAATTCTTCGAGAGATTGTAAGAGTGGAAGGAAAGTGAGAGATTTCTATCTCTTTGCTGCTTTGAAGGAGAATTTTGTGTGTTGTAAAGAAAAGAAGAAATTCAGAGGAACTTTGAGGAGTTTCTTGGAAAGGAATTCGAGATAAGTTGTACTTACTTATTATAGTTTGTAAGACTTTGCTTTTATATATGAAATCCAAGTTTTGTCATATCTTCTCCATGAGTTCTGATTATATTTCTCTGTCTTTCTCCTTGTCTTTAGATTTTGTGAAATGGTGATTTGAATTGGTTGTGCCATGAGAATGTTAAAGAAGTTGTGATGATCTTTTCACTTTAATCTTAATTTACTTTCAATCTGGCCAATTGACTTGTTAAAATATGTTGAGTTTTACAACTAAAGTGAGGATTACATCCAAGATTTTGGGAGGTCAAAGTCCTGAAAAGTTGGGTGCAAATAAATAGAGAAATAAAAAATATCGGGTGTAGAATATGAGATTTTAGAGTGACAGACTAAAATCCTCAATTTGGTCTTATCGTTTGGGTGCTGAAGTGTAGAGGTTAGCGCTCAGGCGAGGGGAACATGGGAGCTTTGAAGTGAGAGCCAATAGCCTCCCAGCCTAGCCGCAGATTTAGTAACCAAGTATAGGATTAGTCAATGTTCTTTATGCCTGGTCCAAAGGGTAAACAATATGCATGCTCCTATTTGGCACAATATAATTTGAACCGATTCAATTTATACATTCGCTTAAATTTCTTGATAAGGAAAATGATGCTTTCTTATATATTGAACTTCACATTAGAAACTTTATTAGTAGAATTAGTTGATTGAGAGTTTATTAAAATTATATTTTTATTTTAATTGTCTATTAGTGACAAATATGCAATTTGAACTATGTTTTTTTGATTATGTATTGATTTTTTAAAACTTAAGTTCATAGTCTCTAATATTACTCCCTGTGGGATTGATATCCAGGACTCCATTAGAGCTCTGTATTACTTGAGCGATACGTATACTTGCATTGATAAGTGTGACTTTGCAATTATTGAATAATTTATACACATGTTTATCAAATCTACAACTGTTGTCAAGTTTTTGGCGTCGTTGCCTGTGATTTAAATTTTCTAACAGAAATATTAAATTCTTGTATTTTTGAGCATATATAAAGTCACTGTCAGAATCCCCAATAATGCCTTTAACTTTAGGCACATCTTTCTTCTCACTATTAATAGGAATATAAACAATGAAATTAGCATCATATGGATGAACCAACTGAATCAAAACATCTTCAATCTAGTGATTCGCATGCAACACATCATTAACCTTAGTATTAACATCATGTGGATCACCATAAGAGTCCATTAGAGCACCCTTTCCCATTCAATCATCAAACTAAGAGTAACAGCCCCCTTTTTCAATATCCCAACAACAAATATTCAGTATGCTTAGCAACCTTCAACATTTCATGCCAAATAAAAGAATCAATTTTAGTATGAGTAATAGATAAAGGATGCATATTATTACAGTATTGAACATTCAATAAGGAGGCCCAAATGTAACTATTCATACAAAATCTGTTTTTTGACTTCATATAGTTGATTTTAATAGTATCAGATAAGCTCCTGAAACCACAACCACCCTTATCAGTATGTTTGCAAAGCATTACCTAGCATTTCCAATGAATATTGTTCCTTCCATTGTCATCCCACAAAAAAATATTGAAAAGATTTTCCAACTTTTTAATACAACCCAAAGGCATATTCATAACTTTCAAAGATTAAAGAGGAAGAGAGGTAAGGATACCATTAAGAAGAGAGATTGTCACCCTAAAGGAAAGAAATTTATTTTCCCAAGTCAGAATCATGATCTTTACTTTCTCAAACAAACTCAAACCAAGAACAATCTTTTTCTTACTTTTATTAATAGTGAATCCAAGGTAAGTCAAAGGCGAAAAACCTTATTACAATTAATAATTAATAATATCCATAATCCAATTTTCTTTGAAGCATAAACACTTTTTCAACAATAGTAAAAGCAATTAGAAGTGTTACAATTCAATCTAGAGATATCGCGAAACTTCTTAATTTCCTCCCAAACTCTTAATAGAACATTTGTTGGCTGTTATAAAAAGAATCAAATCATCAGCAAAGCATAAATGAGAAATACTAATCATTCCCTTATGAACATAATGCATACTTGGGTACTTAGCATACAGATCATTAAGGGATCTCGATAAATAATCAAAAGCAATAATAAAGAGGTTGGGAGAAAGAGGATCTCCTTGCTTGATTTCTTTAGAGGCTTTGACAAAACCACACTTATTACCGTTGATAAGTAAATAATAGAAATTGTTGTGGTAAGGATTCTATTAATGAGATTACATAATCAATATTAAATCTATTTGCATGAAGAATATCAAGAATAAATTCCTATCTGATAGTGTCAAAAGCATTTTTTATGTCCATTCTGAATATCACTTTTCGCACTCTTCCTTTCTTGTCTATTTCCATAAGAAGCTCTTGAATAGTAAGACCATTATCATAGATATTTCTATCCTTAAGAAAAGCAGTTTGATTAGGACAAATGTTGTCTGGAAGAAATGATTGAAGTCTCTTAACCAAGATTTTAGAAATAATTTTAGAGACAACAGCATTGAGACTAATTGGCATGAATGCATTCTACGAAGCAACATTATTCACTTTAGAAATAAAGACAATGTTGGAAGATTTAAAATTTTTCAATAAATCCATACCTTTAAAGATGTCTTGTATATTCTTTACCAATTCAATATTAATTATATCCCAACAATTTTTATAAAACTCAATTGTGTAGCCATCAGTGTCAGCCTCTCTTCCTTCATTTTATCGAGGATATCGCTAATTTCTTCATGACTATGAACACAAGTGAGAATTGTATTATTAAGCACAGTGGATGTATTATAAAGAGTCGAATTAATCCTAGGAAAAGGATTCCATCACTACTAAACACATTAGAGAAGTAATTAATTCCATCAGCAACAATATCATTAAGGCTGTGAAGAATTTTTCCGTCTTTGCTAAACATCTTGGAGATCATATTATTCTTTCTTTGATTTTTAATATAAGCATGGTAATAGGCATATTTCTTGTCACCATCAAGAAAATGAGTTTTAGTGGCTTTTTGAGCAAAGAAACTTTCCTCTATATTAATAGTATTGTTGAGAAACTACACTAGATTGTTGTCTTGCAAAGAGTAGAGGGTTATTTGTCGTAGCTTAGTATCAACTTATGTGTTTTCAAAACGTGACTCGGCCATTTGGTTTCTCTGTTCGGGCAGCTTATCGCGATATGCACAATTTCATTTCTACTAAACATCAGTCGCGGGTCAAACCCTGCAGTGTGCGTTTGAATTTAAAATCTTACCTCTATGCCCTCGCCGTCGCGCTTGCCCTCGTCGTCACCACTGCCCCAATTTTATTTCTCTATCGCTGCACCAGATCGCCAACTCCCTTGTCCTTGCCACTACCCCCATCGTCACACTTGCTAACATCAATCCAGATGCTCTACTTCTCATTTACAAGGTGCGTTGTTTCAGTATTAGGTGTCGTTCAGCAGAGGGTGAGCTCTGGGTTGATGTTGAAGTTGGAGATCGATGGTGAGTCACAGGAAATGATCCTGGAGATGTTTTTTTTTTCTATGGAGGTAACTGTTGATCGAAGGACACCGAACGGGTACCTCTCCCTTGTCTCCTTAGCCTCGATAGAGCAGTCGAGATGTGAGGGGAAATGTATAATTAACTTTCCATTTAATATTTGAAGTTTATGTCTGAATTAGACATTCTAAATACGAGTATATTTGACTTGAATTGATTATTTGTTGTCAATGTTTTAATTTGACAATCTAAAAATATATCTATGTTGAGTATATGTTGTTAGATTTATGCTAAACTATTCTCTGATTTATACTAAACAATATTACTGTACAGGGGTATAATGATCATTTGATCAGAAACAACTGTAAATTAGCCATTCTCCAAACGCACAAACCAAACAGGCAGCTAGCCAGCTTATCTGGACGCTGAACAACAATTTATTTTGATCAGCTACTTATTAGCAATTATCAATAATCTGTCGTTGCCCCAATTAGTCTCTAAAACAAGATCATGATGCCATTTTGATTGTGGTTGACAAACTCACAAAGATTTCTCATTTCCTCACAATAAAGGAGAATTGCTCAACGAAAAAACTAGCAATACTCTTATGTTATAATTTTATGTAATTGCACGAGAATCCAATTGCCATTATATCTAATTCAAATGTAAGATTTACTTCTAATTTTTAACGAAAATATAATTTCACCATGTTTCTATCTTGCTGCCTTCCTTCTCCTTCCAGAGATGTGACATATTACCTTCCAATTTCTGATTGCAATGGTCTGTTAGAGAAGCAATTTTCAGGTATGGAGTGCAAAATGTGAATTTCATGATATTTTAAACTAATATAACCAATTCAATCAAAATATAATAAAATTCGCATGTATAAATCTCACGCCTAATAATTTTTCGCGTTGTTAGAGATTCACTGGAAACTCGAATAAATCAAAGAATTTCAGGGCATGTGCTTTTCAGCGCGCGATATGCGGATAGGTCTTGACTCGACCGGCATAATGCGGCGCCTCCAACGATATGCTCTATAAACCCAACACAGGAGGTTATGTCTCTTTGTTCTCCCACAAATCTATCCAAATGTTATTCCCCTCGTTTCTTCCGTCCAGAAGCCACCAAGAAGAATGTGCGAAGCAATTATATCATAAAAACAATTATTCAATCTAACATTGAAATAAGTCGTCTGGCTAATCTTGGAGATCTCTATGCTGCTCGCCATTTATTTGATCGAATGCCCCACCGAACAGTGGTATCCTGGAACTGCATCATCTCAGGCTTCTCCAAATGGGGCAGATTCGAAGAATCTCTCGCCATCGTTGCTTGCATGCACAGGAGCGAATCAACGCTCAACGAAACAACCTTCTCTTCCGCCTTCAGTTCCTGCGCCCGTTCCGGCTTTGTTGGGTTCGGCAGGCAGCTGCATTGCCTCGTCCTCAAGTCCGGATCTGAGGATTTCACGTTTGTCGGCAGTTCTTTGCTCAATCTATACACATTCAGCTTTCAAATCGACAATGCCTTGCTGCTATTCGAGTCGCTGTGCTGCCGAAATTCTCTGCTGTGGAGTTTGATGCTCGTGGGTTTTGTCAGATGCAATATGATGGGAGAAGCCCTTGAGCTGTTTGATAGAATGCCGAGCAGAGATATTGTTTCTTGGACCGCTGTTATCTCTGGCTATTCAGGGAGTATCTCTGATGTTGACCTTTTCAAGGCTTTGGAGCTATTTGTGCTTCTTATTAGAAGCAGCGAGGCAACGCCTAATGAGTTCACTTATGATAGTATTTTGAGAGTTTGTTCAAAGTTTGAATCTTTCCATTTCGGGATGATGGTTCATGGTTGTGTGATCAGATGCGGCTTCGAATCAGACCCATCAGTTGGGGGAGCGCTCATAGAATTTTACTGCAACTGTAATGCCGTGCAGTATGCTTATGAGGTGTATGAAGAAATGTCGACCCCGACCTCCGCAATTTCAGGAGCATTGATTTCTGGCCTTCTATCAGTAGGAAGAATTGCCGATGCTGATATTATTTTTCACCGAACATCGAACCCTTGCCTTTATTCGTACAACCGGATGATCAAAGCCTATGCACATGTGGGAAGAATGGCTGATGCCCAAAACCTTTTTGAAAGAATGCCTTGCAAGAATATTGTATCCCTGAACACCATGATCACAATATACCACCAGGCCGGTGAGTTCAAGCAATCTCTGAGACTCTTTGATACCATAAAAGAAGAGAAGAACACTGTAACATGGAATTCAATGATATCTTGTTATGTTCAGAACGATGAACCGGTGGAGGCCCTGAAGCTATATACAGTAATGCAGCGCTCATCTATTGCAAGAACCCGCTCAACTTTCTCAGCTTTGCTCCGTGCCTGCGCCTCCATTGGCACTCTCAAACAAGGAATGATGCTACATGCTCAATTGTGCAAATCACCATTTTACTCCAATGTTTATGTTGGAACTTCCCTTGTTGATATGTATGCCAAGTGTGGCAGCATTCTTGATGCTAAGCCCTCCTTTCGTGAGATTATTTCGCCAAACGTTGCCTCTTGGACCGCACTTATCAATGGTCTTGCACAGCATGGATCAGGAACCGAAGCTGTGCTGGAGTTTGGGAGGATGTTCAAGGATGGTATTGAGCCCAATGTGGTGACTTTTGTGGGGCTTATAATGGCTTGTAGTCGCGAGGGGATGGTGGACGAAGGAACAGAGTTTTTTCGTTCCATGGAGAAATGTTATGGATTGGCACCCACGGTGGAGCATTACACATGTTTCATGGAGCTTTTATGCCGTTCTGGTCATATAAGAGAGGCTGAGGATGTCATCCTTGGTATGCCAATTGAAGCTGATGGGGTAATTTGGGGATCTTTGTTGAATGCCTGTTGGTTTTTCACGGATTTGGAGGTGGGAGAAAGGGTTGTTTGGAGACTGCTATGCTTGGACTCAAAGCACATATCTACTCATGTGGTTATGTCTAATATATATGCCAGGCTGGGGAGATGGGAGGAGGTTATGAAGGTCAGGAAGAGGTTGAGGGGGTTGGCTGTGAAGAAAGATCCTGGGTGTAGCTGGATTGAGGTAAAGGGCCTTGTTTATGTTTTTTGTGTGGAGGATAATAGTCATCTAGAGAGGGATGCTATATATTCTATTTTGGAAAATTTAAATTCTAATGTCTACTTTTATTCTGACTATTGTGATCATATGTTTAATAATTTAATACCTTCAATGCCTTATCAATTTTTGTGATTTCAGTTTTCTTACTAAACATTGTGATTTCGATTTTTTTTTTCATGTAGAACAGATTGATTTAGGGAGGGTAGGACATACATTGTGTGTGTGTTTTTTTTTCCTACGGATGTCATACATTGTGTGTGTGTTTTTTTTCCTACGGATGTATTGACAACATTATCTTGCAATTTTAAGCAAGTAAATATGAACATAAAAGTTTTTCTCCCCTATTTGTTGTCAATACATGTTTTATAAAACTGAAAGAGAAAATCTTAAGACAGCTTCTTTTAATTGTTTTAGAAGAGTAAATAAGCAAAAAGATTACAATATTGAGTCTATTTGTGAAAAGCGCAAATATAAATGGATTGATGATGTTGCGTAGACCTATGATTTAAAGTCTAAATTTCATATGCATGAGATCACTTTTGTATGAGAGTTATTACTAATATGCATGCTCTTGTCGTTGACTATATTAAGCATGAACTTCAGGTTGTAAGTTCACTCTCCGGAAATTACTTTCTTTACAAAATATGATTTATATCATAAAATCATTTCAGCAGTGTCAGACCAATAATTCTCTCATTTTCACATAAAAGGGCCCATGCCTTTGATAGTTGCTATTATCTTATATATTTGTATAAATATTTTTTTATTTAAAAAATAAGACGATAAATTCTAATATTTCTTGCATAACTTCTCAGCAACTCTGTTCACATTTCAAAGGCCTTTGATATGTTAGCAAAAAATCCCATCTTAATAGAACATATTTCTAATGGGCTATGTTCCAATACAGTAAAAATAATATTTAATCACATGGATGAGAATGTAGTTCATGAAGTTAAGAGCAAATAAATGGGAAATAAGTTTTGATGGGCGTGAAATTGAAGATTTTAGGGTGACACACTAAAATCCCCAATTTAGTCAAGATGTTGGGAAACTAAAGCAAGGTGTTAGCCCTCAGGGGAGGGGAAGTGAAAACTTTAGAATGAGAGCTAGTATCTTCACAGCCTAACAACGGGTTTAGGGACCAAAATCTGAATTAGTCAATGTTCTTTGTACACTCGATAGAGGGTAAATAATATAATTGCTCATAGTTGACGCAATACCTTAGTTATATTTTAAAATTATTTTTCCACACTAAATATAAACTCATTACAAGGGGAAGGATGTTTTTATACAAATTTGAACTCTTTATTAGTTGAGAATAGATGTAACTTTGCTTTTTGAAACTCTTTTTAAATAGCCTTGCATTTAGATTTACATTTGCTTAGCATACTAGCATTCCTTTAATATTATAAGATTAGATATTTCTAAAAAACTTGATGATTATTTCCAATATAAGTATTTTTACAGTTAATAATAGGTTTTATTAAAGTCAATTTTATAAGAGTTTTGGTTTTTCCCTGTTGGATCAAGACTGAAACTTTTAAAGAAAATCATATATTACATGAAACGATACATATACTAGTGTAGTACCCATGGTGTGTAAATCCTTTTTATCATTTTTATATAATATTTAATTTTGTTCACTAGCCGCTAAATATAAATTAGGTGAAGCTTTTGGTCATAGCTTTGAAATGAAATAATTGCGTAATTGTGGGTCGGGTCAGGGAGCCACTTTAGGAATAAACGAATTGAGACATTTTTTGGAAAGTATTGTATAAAATATAAGATATCCACAACTTACCATTCCCAGACAAGTGAATTACCGTAGGTTTCTAATAGGGACATCAAAAACATTTTAGAAAAGACTGTCAATCCTAACAAAAAGTATTGGGCTTTGAGACTTGAGGATGTTTTTTTGGGCTATAGGACTATTTATAAAACACCTATAAGAATGTCTCCAATTAGGCCCATATTTGGCAAAGCTTGTTAACTTGCCAGTTGAATTGGAGAACAAATCATATTAAGCTATTAAGTTGTTTAATTATAATATGAACAAGGCTAGTGAGAAACTTTTGCTATACTTAAATGAATTTGATGAGATTAAACAAGAATTTTTTAAATTTGCCAAAATATATAAAGAGAAAATTAAGAGATTTCATGATCAGAACATCTTAGAAAAAAATTTGAGCCTAAATAGGAGGTTTTATTGTACTATACATGATTAAAATTATTCATAGAAAAAATAAAACCTAGGTTGATGAGATAATTTACTATAGGAAAGGTGTATCCTTTTAGGGCAATTGATATTGAAGATCTCAAGAGTGGTAGAGTGTTTAGAGTGAATGGATAGAGACATAAACCATACTTAGTTGGAGAGAGACATAGGTTAAAGGATGTTTTGAATTTGGGTCATTCTAATTCGAATATCTGGCACTGACAGGCTAGGTACATAAAACTAGAACTTCTTGGAAGACAACCCCAATTTGTTTATGTGGGTTATTTTTGTGTGCTTGTTTTTATGTTTTTGTGTTTTTTTAAAGTGTTGTGATTAATTAGAAGAGATTTTTAGGAAGATTAAGTTATATAGGGGGGTCAAATTATGCATACTAAGTGACCATGGCCAAAGTTGGGTTAGGCGATTAGGCGCCACTGCCCCTAGCGCTTAGGCGCCACTGCCCCTGGCGCTTAGGCGCCACTGGCACTAGCACTTAGTCATTGCCACTTGGGCAACCAAGCACTATTTAATTAGGTAAGCAGTGCCTAAATGCCAACCCTTTATCTGTATAAATATTAAGCTGAAATTTGTTTGATTCACACTTTTTTGTGATTTTTTTCACCCTGTTCTTCTTCAATGATAAAAAAAGCATTCCTATGGCATCTAGAATCCTTCCAAATTACTTTAATCCAAGGGATACTAGTGGGTAAAAATCACCTCTCAAAGGTAAATTTCACGCCTTGAATTCATTCCTTCTGTTTTCATCTAATTTCTTAGATTTTCCTTGAGGAAGGAGCTAGGGTTAGAAAGCTTTGGAAAAATTTTGTATAGTTTGATTATCTTCTTGATTCGCATATTGTTGCATCCATATTCCTACTTCTTACCCATTGTAATCGCAATGTATTGCATAATTTAATGGAACTAAAAATTAATGGTTTGAAATCAAAATCTTCTTTTGATAAAAAGATGTGTGTTAGCTCCAAAGCTGAGGAGCAATACAATGACTTCTAAGTATCAAAGAAGTTGATTGTTGAGCATGAGTTCATATTCTTTGGGGGTGCTATTGAGAGTATGATTGTAAGTTGGCATTGGGAGGATTTTATTGACTCCAAAATGGCTATAAATAGGCTTTCATTTCGTTCTGAATTTGGCACTATTAATATATAACTAAAAATCACCATAGGTCATTTCAAGCACCCCTTCAAAATTCAACAAAATTTAATGAGATTCTAGAAAGTTGGTTAATGGTACTATAGTGCCCATTCAACCCTTCTATTGGAGCTATGGTGTAAAGAGTGGTGCTATGGTGCCATACAAAAACATCCATTTTTGCTTCATTTTATCCTCATTTTCTCCAATTGTCCATTTCATGTACCTTAAACAAAAACATGCAAAATACCATCCTATAAAGTGCAATATCTTAAAAAAAAGACATAGAATGAACATGAAATGTACACTAAAAATAGGTTATATTTAGGTGCATCACTTCCCCCAAACTTAAATGTTACTTGTCCTCGAGTGATTCATTTTTATCATATAAAAATTATCACTTATGGTAGTGAGTTTTACTTAAAGATTTCATTAGTTTTTGTCTTATAAATTCAATAGTGAAACTTTAAAAAAATTTTCAATAGCTCAGGTTAAAACTAAAATGTAAGAATATTTAGTAGCCGAGTATAAGAGTTCTAATTTCCTACTCATTTCTAGAATAATTGCAATTTGTCATACTAAGGATTCTTAGAAAAATTACAATAAAAATTTTTTTTGAGAACTCTACTAGTAAGAATGCTAATACTTCAAAAATAAGTCCAAAAAAGTAAATAATTCCCTTTCATTAAGATGATTCAAGTGAAGCCATTTTTTTATGAGATATCTCCTCAAGCTTCTCCCAACATATTTACTTTTTTGCTTTATTTTTTTCTTTTGATTTTTTATTTTCTTTTAGGATCATTTTCAATCCTTTCTTTTTCTTTTCATGTAATGTGAGGATTACTATATCTGGATAGCATTTAATGATTTTGAACTCCACTACCCTCTTCTTAAAGTTAAAAACTCCCCCATTTTCTTGCTTGATAGTTGTGTATTAGCTTGAATAGATTTTTCATAGAGTATCAATTCCTTCTTTTCTTAAGTAAAAAAATCTAAAATTCTTAACATTTTCAGAAATACAATATTCTTCACTTTAAATAGTAAAAGCATAATCTTATACTCTTATACTAAATATCTCAATTATATAACCAACTTTAAAATTAAAAACTTTTACTTAAGTCTACTATAGCATTTATAAAATCAACGATATGGTTATCTAAAGCTAACCCAACATACCATGGGTTATGTTCAAATAATTTTAAAAATACATTTTATTGAGGAAATAAGGTCCATTTTCAAAAAGTCCTTCTCTCTTACCCCAAACTTAAATTTTTAATAAATTTAAAGTAGTACATTTCATAAGAATCATGAAAAAAGAGAAAAGTTTAAAATTTCTAGACAGGAGAATAGTACAGGTACATTTAATAAAATATGTGTTGAGTAGTAGTAAATCTAAAATTAACATGTATAATATTAAAAGCACATGTTAAAGGTTACTCTAACACACTAATAATGGGCAGCTAGAGGAAAAAGTAAACAATAAAATAGTAGAGCAAAAGAAGTGCGATAATCCAGTTCCATGCCAATGTACTCCCTAATACTAAAAAAAGTGCAATCATAACTTTCTGTTGACCTCAATTTTGGATGAGGTCTAACTTCCTCCTTAGTAGCCTAGGGTCTAGCCATAGGACTTTCTTGTTGACTATTCCTAGAGGACTACTAAAGGAAACCTCACCATTGGAAACTCTAAGCTCTTCTTTGCTTAATTTGAAGTTCCACATATTGGTCATAACCTCTAACATTTAGTGGGTGAGGCTAGTACGGGGGAGCTAAAGGGAAATCCCCATAGGACTGTTTGGCCTAAGAGTGGGCTACTAGGTGGTGCGTCCTTGATAATTTTCACACACACACTTGATACCTCCCACTTACACTCACATCTCACGCTTTAGTTAAATATGCTTAGTTGGTCCCTTAACATTTTAGGAAACTCATGTAGATGGAAGAGGTACATAGAGAAACCAAAGATGGGAATTCTATTAGTCCATGGCTTAGGTAGGGTGGTGGTGTGGCTGACAACTCCAATCCTACTAAAATAGACAATTTAACCTTCTACCCCCAAAATCTACCCAATTACCAAGCTTCCCCTACAACCATAAAATTGAACAAAATTATCAAAATTACCTAAAATACCCAACTTTGTTCAAAAATCATTTCAAACCTTTTGACACCACCCAAATTGCCCAAAATACCTCTGGGTTTGCCAAAAATACAAAAATACCTTTGGCGACCAAAACTGCCTGAAAACCTTTAAAATCATTTCAAATGTTCCCAAAACCTACTTGGACCACTTCATTGAGTCCAATTTAACCAATTTGACCTATTTTGACCAAAAGCTCCAAATTGCCTTTAAATGGCCAATTACCTCAATTCACCCCCAAAGTCTACCAATTTGATCCAATTTTCCCCAATTTCAAATAAACTCAAATTCATCATGCTTAAAATTAATTGAAACCAAATCCAAGTTCAATTGAACCTAATTTAAAACATAAATCCTAAGCCCAATTCAAAATCCCCAATTTGACACTAAGCAAAAATTTCACCAAATTGAATCCCAAACCAATCCATTTGACCAAAATTTGAATCCTAAACTCTATAAAATAATTACTTAAACCAAATTGTACCATAAATTGACCTTGGTCAAGCTCCAATCTCACTGAAATTTAACTTGGAAAAAACCACCAATTTTGCCCCAAACTCAAATTCCACCAAATTAAACTTCATAAACCCAAAATTTCCACTCAATTGTTATTTAAAAATCTTCATGGAAATTCCTTGGACCAATTTGAACCATCAATTGGGCCTATAAAAAGCTGGAAGATGGCTGGAATTTGATTGGGATGAGCTTAAGAAGGTCTGGGGAGGCTTTAAGAGCAATTTGAAGTGATCTCCTAAGCGATTGCAACACTTTTCCATGGCTGTGAGAGGGGTGGTTCAAATAGAGGAGGAATTAGGGCTAAATTTTCCAAGCCATGGGGTTGAGAAGGAAACTTGGGTCGAGGGCTGAATGGTGCAATTCACCAATGAGAGTGAGCCACATTGGATGACCAAACATGACCTTCCCAATTTTGGGTTTTTTAGAAACTAGGAAAGCCGACCAGGCCAAGGGAGGTGCCTAGCTAGCTTAGAGAAGGTTAGAGAAGTTTTATTTATGATAAGCTTGGTGTTAGGTGGGATAGTTATGTGGGTTTGTGAGATTAAAATTATGGAGTGCCCTTAGTTTGGAGGACCTTTTGCCCATGGCTCCCAAATAGGGTTCTTATTGATTTCATTAGCATCCTAGGATACTAAACATTATAGGAAAGGATTAAGCTTGGGTTAATTCTAATGGCTTAGGTTAATTTGGATTTTAGGCTCAAAATGGAGGTTTAGGGTAAAATTTGATTTAGGCTTGACTTGGGCTTGGTTTAAACATTTCTCAAAAGGTCTAATTGATCTAAATGGAAGTCATGAAGAATTTAGGAATTGAAATTGGATGAATTGAGTTTATTGAAGGCTTCAATTCAATGGAATTTTGACTTAAGGTAAATTTTGGGGAAATTTATTTGGATTTAGTTTTAGGTTGGTCTAAGACTTGGATATTAGCCAATTGAGGGTTCAAATTCATCTAGAGGGATGTTATGAAGATTTTAGAATTCAAAATTGGGGGTCATGAGGTTCAATTTAATGGAATTTGGAGGAATGGTCAATTGGGGGGTTTTGGCTCAAAATTGAAATTAGGGTTTGGAGGTCGACTAATTGGGATCCAAATTAGAGTGGATTGGGATTAAGAATGTTGATAAATGATTTAGGAATAAATTTGGTAAAATTGAATTGAATTGAGTTCAAATTGAGATTAATTTAGCGAATTTGGGCCCTTAAGGGTAAAATTGGGATTTTGGTTAAAATTGGTCAACTTAGTCAAATTAGGTCCAATTGGTGGTTAGGATTGGTTTAGGGGAGGTCTGGAAAAATTTTTGGGAAATTTTAGAAATTCTTGGGATTTAAAGGGTATTTTGGTAATTTTTTACAAATTTATGGGTATTTTGAAAATTTTTCAGTGTTTTGGTCATTTTGGATGGTTTGACATGATTTTTGGGTAAAATTGATAATTTGGGTCATTTATGGAATGTTAGGGTTCCAGGGACAATTTGGTAACTTTTAAAGAAGTTTTGGGCTAACAGGCCAAAATTGCATATTTGGGTATGATTGAAATCCATTGAAGGTACTAATCACAAGGTTACCCTATGAGAGCCATGAGACTAAGGGGAAGCATACTTTGGATCCTTCATGTGTGGGTCCTAGCCACCCTAGCCAAGGGCTAAGAGCATGGGGAACACCCATATGAGTTTCCAAAGGAGCAAAAGGGAAATAGTTCAATGAGTGTGATATTTGGGTCATAGAACAAAGGGAGAGTTGTGATGTGCTTTAGTTTGTAAAATACCAAACCCTAATCACCCAAGGTTGCCGTAAGTTCAAATTGTTGTATCGACACTTATCCTTTGAATCCTTACATATTAGTTTAAACCTTCCTAGTGTTGGAGGTTCATGATCATCCACGTGGTTACAAAACGAGTAAATAAGTGGTTTGAATTTATATGTAGGTGGGCTCCATCTTTAGTCTTCTATGATAGTCAAAAGGAAAGTCCTATTACTATATCCTAAGCACTGAGAGCAAGAAAAGACCTCAAAAAAATTGAGGTCAAAATGGAGATAGAGTGAAGAAGGTTTTTGCTGAGAAGTTTCAAGAGAGCATTTGATTGAGACCAATGATTCCTGACCTCTCACTAGGGATCAGCGGGTGTACCTTCAAATCATCAAATTTGAAAGTGAATTTTGAATTTGTGGGGGGAGTTCATGTTTGTTAATCCTCACGATGGTTGTTTTATAAATTAATGGAGAAAACCATTAAGGAAGCTGATGGACTCGACAAATATTTGATTTGTTTCATTTTGTTTGTTGATTTTGATTTGATTTTAGTTAAAACTAAATTTAATTTTGATTTTGGTAATTAATAAAGAGTGAGGTGACTAGTTGAGATAAAAAGCACAGAGACGCACATTCAAATTAGATGGCCGATTAAGGAGAAATAGAGTTACATTGAGAAAGTGTAGAAACTCACATCCAACCCAAGAGGTAATAAAAGTGTAGAGTGATGAGAATAGGTTGCCTTGCTCCATTTAAGAGGGTTTTACATCTATCACAAAGTACTGTGAAGGGAATCAGATGCCTTGCTTCATTTAAGGGGGTCTCACACTAATCTCAGGATTTTGATGAGAATCATATGCCTTGCTCCATATAAGGTGGCCTCACACTATTTTCAAAGGAAAGGGAATCAGAATTTGGGTACTTATCCAAGGATGGGAATTGAAATTTGAGTATTAACCCAAGAAGGATGAGAATCAAAACTTGGGTATTGATCTGAGAAAAGGAGGGAATCAGAATTTGGGAATTGATCTTGAGATGGGAATTAGAATTTTAGTACCAACCCAAAAATGAGAAAAGAATTTGGGCACTAAACTCGGAAAAGCAGGGAGTTAGAATTTGGATACTTATCTCCATATGAGAATTGGAATTTCGGTGCCAAATCGGGAAGGGTGAGAATTGAAAGCCTTGCTCCATTTAAGGTGGCCTCACACTGATCTCAAAGTGGTGGAAATCAGAATTTGGGTACTGAACCTAAGAAAAAGAGAGTCAGATACCTTACTCCCTTTAAGGGGGTCTCACACCGATCTCAAAAAAATGAGAAGAAGATATCCTACTCCATTTAATGTAGTCTTATATCTATCTTGAAGAGATGGAAATTAGAATTTGAGTTTTGATTATGAGAAAATGAGAATCAGAAGGCTTACTCCATTTAAGGTGGTCTTACAACAATCTTGAAGAGATGGGAATCATAATTTGGGTACAGATCGCATGACAAGAGTTGGAATTTGAGTACCAAACCCAAAATGATGATAATCAGAAGCCTTACTCCACTTAATGTGGTCTTACACTAATCTCAAAGAAATGAGAATAGGACGCCTTTACTCCATTTAAGGTGGTCTTACACCTATCTCAAAGAGTTAGGAATCAAAGTTTGGGTACTAATCTCAAGAATTTGATTTGGCTTGAGAGGGAAGGTACGATGAATCGTAGAAAGAAGAATTGTGGAAGATTCAATTTCATGAAGACTGTGGAAAGTTTGTTAGGTTTCACTAGAGTTTGGAAGTCAAGAGATTTTACTTTTTTTATGTTTTCAGACATTATGTTGTTTCAAATTTTTGTTTCATTTCTTATTTATTCATTTCATTTTTTTTATTTTTTGAATTTCTTTTGTTATCATTTATCATTATATTTGTATCATTCTTTGTTCAACATTCCTTATATCAAGTCAAGCTCAACTCTATGGCATTCACAGTGAATTGTACAGAAAGAGGAGGTAAAATGTGACATGGTTGCTTCCATTCAATTGCTGAAAGGTACAACATGTGATTCCATAAAAATAAATACACCAAAACAATTTCTGAGATAATTCTTTGAATAACATACTCAGACACTGTAACTTTGAGTGGATACCCTCTGAATCTTTGTGTCATTTCATAAAGTTTACAAAATTTTTTTCATCCATGTCTGTACATAAACTACATAGTTAATAGCATCTCTTTCTAAGCCATCATCATAAGTAGAATCTTGTATAGGAGTGCATTAGAGGTGTGTTCTCTATGTAGCTTACAGTTCAAGAGGCTACAGACTCTCTAAAACTGGATCTTGCATTTAATTGAATGACCTCTTTTCTTTGCTCATTCTTTAAAAGGTTATCGAGATTCTCTGGCAGGGAATTCCCAAAATGCAATGCTTGGCCACATCTGTGTCACTGCCTATCAACGCCACGATTGAACCGAACTATAAAAGTATTTCTACTAGTCCTTAGAATTCACCTAGGCTAACTGTTTGGAGGTCCGTCCCGAACATTATGTTGCACTGGCAAATGAATGACACAATGAAAAAGGGCCTCACAAAGTCGTGGTGATCTATGTGAGGTGGGATGCAGTAGCCTTCTTTAAATATGTTGATGATGGAACTATTGGGTACAAAATTGATCAGTAACACCTGCCAAGCCACCATTCACTTGATCATTCTCTCTATAAATACTGGCATTGGATTGACCTCATCGTGATAAAGTATTCTTAGCTTGCTTTCTTCATTGTCCTTGACAAAATTGTAGCAACAACCACATTGTATTATGATCCTTCCTTTGCCTCACATCCACTTTCGAGGATTTGAATAAATCATCCTCTTAAAATGGCCTACACGGTCCAAATTCCTGAGGTGGAATACACATTCCACAATCTACTCTTACTCGTACTAGGAGAATACATTCACATGTAACTCCAAACCTTTTAAGATATTTACATATCTGCCTTGTATCTTCTCGAAGTAATCAAAATTTTCCTTCTTCACTTTTTTTGATTCTTTGAAATTTGTGTTCTACGATATTTTGCAATTTTTGGGGTATAATGATAAACTACAGTATACATGGATCAACATCGGTGGGTTGTTCTCTCACCTTGAGACAAATTTGATTTGCGGTAACTACCGCGTCCGCCTTCACCGAAGCATTTGTACTGCCTGTAATGACCCCTTCCTTATTCTACTCCTTTGCTAACTTAGTCAACATTTGTCAATGCAGCAATCACAGTTCTGTATCTGAGTTGGAGTGAGTCTAGCTCTCCTTTCAACCTGAATGGTTGTAGGAATAGTGCTGAAAAGCTCACCTTCTGTAGCCATCACTATAGACTTCATCTTACCACTCTCGGTGTTTCGACCGTCGCTTGCTTCTGCTCTATCAATTCTTTCAAATTTTATCTTTCTTATGGTGATCATTTGGCCCTTATTTCTAAATTTCACCACTATCTTGCTGTCACAAAATTTTTTCTTATCCAAAGTAGTCGAGCCTTTTCTGCATATTCTAGCGCAGCTTGTGCAAAGTTCAAGTCAAACTCAATCATAGCTCCCCTATCAATCTTCTCTTTGTCTAGTGCAAGACTGATGCCATATTTAAAGTTAAAGATTAGCCTCCCGTTTGACATCTTTATGCAAGACAAAGAAAGAAATCAGGGGCCAAACCCAGAAGAACACCAAATATAAAGTTTTAAGTATTAGTCAATTTTCTTTATTAACATGGATAAGGTTTATTATTTATGAAAAGGAAGGGAGAACATATTTGCTTATTAGAAGCACAAGTGCTATTACCTGCAAATTATCCTTTCTTTTAGGGATTTCTTATTAATGTTTGGTTTGGGCTTATTTTCACACAATTACTGCACTAGTGCTTCTAGGAACAAAATTCTTTTTCTAAAGTGTGTTCTTTGAAATATCACATAGCATAATACTTTTTCAAGTATCGTCCCTTAAGGGGAAGCATAGGTCACTCTCTCTAGCAATCCAAAAACTGGTAGTCTCCTTTAAAGTAGACTTTCTCAATCACAAACAGTCCTTCTAAAGTTAGTTCGAATTTACCTCTTATCTTGCGATGTACAAGAATAGGTCTCCTAAGAACAAGCACTAATTCACTAATCTTTAAAGTCATCGAGTGAACTAATTTATCATGGGCCTGGATCCTCTTAGCTTAATATAGCTCCAAATTCTGTTGTGTTAAGAGAAATTTTCCTTCTAAGCTTTCCAGCCCTTCCAACCTTTAATTTGGTATTTTCTTTAGTTGTGATCTAGTTGGCTATGACAACCCTGAGGGACCAAAGTTGAACCTCTAGAGAAAGTACACTCTCAGACCCATACATAAGAGTGTAAGGCATGGATTCTGTAAGAGTTTTGAATGTCATTTTGTAGTCCCATAAGGCTTCTAATAACTACTCATGCCTTCCTCTTATTTTCATTTAATTTTTTCTTTAGAATTTGAATGAGAGTTTTAATAAAAGTTTCAGCCAAGCAGCTTGCTTTTTGGTTGTTTATTGTCGAGTAACACCAATCTATCTCGTGCTTCTGATAAAATTGTCAATCTTTATACTTTTGAAAGTGAGCCCATTATCTGAAATGATTTTGTGTGGCACATCAAAATGGTAGATGATTTGACTCTTGAAAAAACTTCAAATCTTGGTGTACTTTCACCTCTCTGATCGGTACTACCTTTGTCTACTTTGAAAAGCAATCGGTAGCAACGAGGCTAAATTGATGTCCTTTAGAAGATGAGGGTTCTATTGGGCCCACGATATCTATGCCCTAACATTTGAACGACCACGACACAAAGGTTGGATGTAGCACATTTGGAGGTTGGTGTAGAACCACTCCATGCATAGGGATTTGCTCTAATAGTTTCTTAGTACGTTGGAAATACCACTCAATTTTGGGTTTCAAACTTTTGTACTTCCTAGCAACCTGCTATATGATCAACTTTGAGTCACCATAGATACTGATGTTGATTATCCCCATTGAGATGGCTAACTCTAGCCCGTTATGAGGGCTTTATATTATGCTTCATTATTCATTCAGAACTCTTGTCAGATAGTAGGAGTGCCTCAACGTTCCTCTCTCTCGTGTGATAAAGATTAGTCTGATCCCTATCTTTCCAGGCACTATTGTTTGTGATTCTTTGTCCTTCTGTGCCGACGAAGCTCAGTCAAAGTACATCTCCCAACTTTGAACACAGGGAGTTCCAGATTCATTTCTTACTCATCTAGCAAATCATCATTGAGAGGAGAATCTATTGGTAAAGGGTGTACTACAAGGAAATCTCTTAAAACCTATCCCTTCATGACTTGAAGTGGAATAAAAGATATATCAAACAGCAGTAATATCATCGATCACCTAACTAACCTATCAAAAAGCATCGTTCGGGTCATTAAGTATTGTAGAGGATCAAACATTGAAATCAGGTTGACCTTATTAGAAAGCATATAATGCCTGAGCTTCTAGGAGGCACAGATCAATGCCAAACAGTGCTTCTCAATGGAAGGATACTTTACATCCATCAGAATTAGATGACAGCTCAAGTAGTAGAGAGCATTTTATTTACCCTGATCATTAACTTGGGCTAGAAGGGCTCCGAGCGAATTGTCTAAAGCCACGGCATAAAGTATCAATGGTCTATGTGAGACAAGTGTGACTCGACCCGCAATTACATGTATTTTTTATCTCTAAAATATTGCTAAAATCTTGACCTGAATTATATTTAGTAACGGATGTGAATAAATGAAATGATAAGACAAATTAAATAACAAAACTTCACACTAGAGGTACTACGCAAGTATACGTATCATTCCAAGTAATAAAGGATTTTTTTTTAAAACACCAGTATCGATCCCACGGGCTAGATAGACTATTTAAATTGGTTTGCTAAACTAAAAATAAAAGTACAATTAAATCACACATTTTAATAAAAACAAAATGATAGCAATAATCAATACTAAATTAAAGGAGATGGAAGCACTTATAATTAAGTGTTTAATAAAAGTAATTCTAATGAGTTTGGATATTATGTAAGGTTATTTCCCTTGTAATAAGATCTTAATCTATATAAGATTTGAATGACTAAAATTATGATGATGTATTATGACAAATAGGAGCATTTCTATTCTTTCCCCCCTTCCAGCGCTAGAAAAGAACATTGGCTAATTTAGAGTTTTTAACCAGCTTATGTAGTTGTGTTGAGTAGATTCTAGCCTCTCACCTCTAGATTACCCATTGTGCCCTCTCTATAGGACCTACTAGGGACACTTACGATCTGAACTCTAAATTAAATTTGAAAAAGAATCTAGTCTATCACGCTTGACACATCAACTATACACCCATCAAAACTTATCTCCCTTCCTATTTGCACTCCTCCAGAGGTGATCACAATGGCTATGCCTAGAATGAAGTGTGACACTCACTAGTTGGGTAAAATCATAGTTCTCCTAAGACTTTATGTTTCTCAACAAATTTTAACCTCACAAATTGCCAACTTGTAAAGTTAACAAAGAATCGGTAAAAATGACATCACATTTTTTAAATTGAAATCCTTAAATAATTCTCATTCTACAAGATTAATTTCTAAGAGCAAGGAGAAAGAATGGGAACTACTCAAAATTCATGGAGATTAAAAAAAATACCAAATATATATTGAAATCCAAGACTTAGAAACAAAAACTTAAGCACAAATATGAAGTACCTTATGTCTTCTCCTCATAAAAAATTTTGGAGTCTTCTTGAAGAAATTTCCAAAACCATACTCCTACAACACAAAACACACATAATATCACACCAAAGCATAAAAGGAGACTTCCTAAAGCCTTCAAATGTTGCTAAAATGTCCTCTTTTTTGTCCAATTTTCAACCATATTAATACATCTATGAAAATAGACAACAGTTGCCTCTCTAAACCCTGCAAAATTTGGCTAAATTCAATGGATCTTCCAGAACGTAAGTTACTAGAGCTATAACATCACTCTGAGCACTAAATTGACCTCTACATGCATCGGTGGCACTAGAGCACCAGAGGGTGGTACTAGAGCACCAGGGGGTGGTATTATGGTGCCAAATAATTTTCACCATTTTTTCTCATTTTTCCCTCATTTCCTCCAAATGTCCATTCCATGAACCTTAAACGAAAAAAATGCAAAATAGCTTCCTTTAGAGTGTAATATCACTAATAGTATGCATAAAATAATCATAAAATATGCATTAAAAACAGGTTATTTTAAGATGCATCATTATCCTAAACTTAAACGTTACTTGTACTTAAGTAACTCTTTTATATAATGTAAAAATTGTGCAAAATACTTTCCTTTAATGTGCAATTTCACTAAGATATGCATAAAAATGATCATAAAATATGCACTAAAAATAGTTGATTTTAAGGTGCATCATTCTCCTAAACTTAATTATTACTTGTCCTTAAGTAACTCCTTTTTACAATGTAAAAATTGTAACTTATGGAAGTGGTCATTTAGATACACTTTAGAACCTTAGATTGATGTCATTTTAAGTTTAATTTGAAAAGAACTTAACATTAAAAATGATTTTTTAAGTCCAACTTTGGTAGAACTTAAAATTTGAGGTGATTTAAGTTCTATATTGATGGAACATAAAATTTAAAATTATTTAGGTTCAATGTAGTTAGAACCTAAAGTTTCACATTCAATGTGAATATAACCTAAGGTTAAGGATTGTTTTAAGTCCAATTTAGGTAGGACCTAAAGTTGATTTAAGATCAATATGAATTGAACATAAGGACTAAAATGGTTCTATGTCTAATGTTGTCAGGACTTTAAGTTGATTAAAGTTCAATATGAATTGAACTTAAGGTTTAAAATGGTTGTAAGTCCAATGTGGTTAGGACTTAAAGTTGATTTAAGTTCAATTTTGATTGAACTTAAAGTAATTGGTCCTAAGGATTGTCATGAAGATTTTTGTACAGAAATTGAGTAGAAATTTTGAGGTTATGAGGTTCAATTTGGTTGAATTTGGAGACAGTCAATTTGGGCAAAATTGGGAGTTTAGGTCCAAGTTTGTTTTAAATAAAATTAAGGCTTGAACAAGGCCAATGGAATGTTCCATTTTATATGTATAAATGCTTTGAAGAGTTTATGGTGCAAAATTGGGGCAATTGGATAGATTTGGGGTTCAAATGAGTGAGATTTTGATTTTGGGTCAAATTGGGGCTTTTAGATTTCAGTTGAAATTGGATTCTAATGTGAGTCAATTGGACTTGTATTTGGTTAAAATCAAGCTTGTACATGATGAATTTGAGTTTAGAATTGAAATTGAGGGACATTCGGATCAAATTGATGGACATTGGGGTGAATTGGGGTAATTGGGCCTTTAAAGGAAATTTAAGGCTTTTGGTAAAAAATTGGTCAAATTGATCAAATTGAGCTGAATGAAGTTGTTCAAATTGATTTTGGATACATTTGAAGTGATTTTTGGAGGTTTTGGAATAATTTGAGTCACCAAATAAATTTTGGTAATTTTGGCTAAATGAGGGGTATTTCTGTAATTTTAGAAATTTTGTGATGTTTTAGGCGATTTGTGTAGTTTGAAATGGTTTGTCATGATTTTTGGGAAAATCTGCATGTTTTGGGTAATTTTGGGACATTTGGAGTTTCCAATGGTTGTTTGGTAATTTGGGTAGATTTGTGGCAAAAGGCTAAGTTGAAGATTTTGCTAAAATTGGGGTGTCAAAAACCCTACTTGAGCCATGGACAAATGAAATCCTCTACTTTGGATCTTCCATGTACTTATCTTAACTAAACCCTAGCCCAGGGCTATTGGTTTTAGGGGACCATCTACATGAGCTTCCCAAAGGGTTAAGGGGTCAATATTAGGTTGGCTCAAGCTTAAGGTAGTGATTGTAAGTTTAATGTGTAAGTGTGTGAGTGAGAGAAACAAAGAACATACCACCAGAGGTTGAAACTAAAGCCAAAAAATCCTATGGGAACTCTCCTTGACCTCCCCCATACTGTCCCCACCTACTAAGTGCTAGAGGATATGAGCAATATGTGGAACTTCAAGTTGAGCAGAGAAGAGTTTGGAATTTCTAGTGGTGAGGGTTCCTTTTGTTGTCCTTTAAGAATAGTTAACAAGAATGTCCTATGGCTATAACTTAGGGTACTAAGGAGGAAAAACTAGACCTCAACTAAACATGAGGTCAACAAATAGTACCGCAATAGGTGGGGTGTGTCGTGCAGACACACCACACGTATTGGCGTTGACTGACGAGATCAACAAAAATGACATAGACTTCTAAGCCAATATACTTAGAACAAAGAGAAAAATTGAGTGATAGTTGTCTCTGCTGGGGAATTGGCAAGTGAATATCTGAGCAAAATTGAGGATTCGGAGCTCTCAATGGGATAAAAGGGAAGGAATTTTGAAAATGACTACGATGGTCACGATGAAGATTCAATTTCAATTTGATTGTTAGGAAACTTTGATTTTTTATTGCAATAGTTTGGGAGGATGGGAATCATAATTTAGGTACTGTCCCCGAAAAGAGAATCAAAATTTAGGTACCGATCTCGAAAGGAGGGAATTAGAATTTAGCTATTGACCATGATATGGGAATTGAGATTTAGGTATCAACCCCAAAAAGAGAATCATATGACTTACTCCGTTTAAGGTGGTCTCATACCAATCTCAAAATGTGAGAATAGGATGCCTCATGCCATTTATGGTGGTCTCATACCTATCTCAAAAGCTGAGAATAGGATGTCTTACTCCATTTAAGGTGGTCTCATACCTATCTGAAAAGATTTGGGTAGAGAACCAGATGCCTTACTCCATTTAAGGTGGTCTTATACCAATCTCAAAAGATGAAAATAGGAAACCTTACACCATTTAAGGTGGTCTCATACCAATCTCAAAAGATTTGGGTAGAGAATCAGATGCCTTACTCCACTTAAGGTGGTCTTATACTGATCTCGAAAGATGAGAATAAGATGCCTTACTCCACTTAAGGTGGTCTCATACCTATCTCAAAAGATGAGAGATGCCTTACTTCAATTTAGGTGGTCTCATACCAATCTCAAAAGATGAGAATATGATGCCTTACTCCATTTAAGGTGGTCTTATACGTATTTTCAATGAGTTGAGTAGAGAATCAGATGCCTTACTCCAATTATGGTGGTCTTATATTGATCTTGAAAGATTTTAGTTGAGAATCAGATGCCTTACTCCTTTTAAGGTGGTCTTGAAATCGATCTCGAAAGATGAGAATTGGAAGCCTTACTCTATTTAAGGTGGCCTTATACCTATCTCCAAAGGATTGTGTCACATTATGAAGGAAACCTCAATGAATCACATCCAACCTAAGAGGTGGCAGAAATACCAGATTGAGAAGGAAAGCACAACGGCTCACATCCAAGTCAAGAACTGAATGAAAACATTTTACTATGTTGGATAGGAAAGCTTGATGACTCACATCCAATCCCATAAGGAAGTGGAAATACCAGACTGAGAAGGAAAGAATGATGACTCACATCCAACTCAAGAGCTGATCAAAAATATTTCAGGAGGAAAGCTCGATGACTCACATCCAATCCCAAGAGGTAGTGGAAAGACCAGATTGAGAAGGAAAGCCCGATGACTCACATTTAACTCAAGAGCTAATAAAAAACATTTCACTATGTTGGGGAGGAAAGCTCAACAAATCACATCTAATCCCAAGTGGCAGTGGAAAGACTACAATGAGAAGGAAAGCCATTTGACTCACATCCAACTCAAGAGTTGATCAGAAACATTTCATTATGTTGGGGAGAAAATCTCAATGACTCACATCCAAACTAAAGGGTAGTGGGAAAATATATGGGTCACATTAGGAAGGAAAGCTCTGAAACTCACATCCAACCCCAATGGTGATGAGGAAAATATCTGCTATGTTGGGGAAGAAAGTGTTGGGACTCACATTCGGAAAAATATATCTGCCACGCTAGGAAGGAAAGCTCTGAGACTCATATCCAACCGAAATAGTGACTAGGAAAATATAGAATCTCGGTACTGACCCTGAGAACAACATGAAAATAGTGTAGGGAATTTATGATTTTAAACTAATAGATATGTACATGTAAAGATTGACATTAAAGAACAAAATTTGTGAGATTTTGTGCGGAGTGTGAAACTCCATGGGGATGTGAGGAAATTGGTGCAAATCAAAATAGTCATGTTGCGCAAGCAGAGAGTATGAAACCTCAAACTCCAGAGAAAAAAACTCAAAAAATTTATCATTTTCTTTTCTTGTTGTCTTTATCACATTTAATTATCAAAGTACATTTTCAAAATTTAATTTTCATTGGTTGATTGAGTTTCAAAAATATTTTAAATTTTAATATTAGACTTTATTGTATCGTTCTTTGTTCATTATAATTCAGAACCAAAGTATGGTTCCATAACTCTTTATCAATTACACAAAAAGGGCAATTTGACAAAAATGTTGAAATCTGCAAGAAATTTTATTAATCAGCTTCAAACAGGTGTTACATACTATAAAGGCTGAAGCATCAAAAGAAACAACATGTTAAATACATCTAAAACACCACATTTGAAGTACATATCATGTATGCTACTTTGAAACAATACAAAAGGTGACAAAAATTATTTATCTGTCCTCTTTGGGATGAGCTCCTGATCAAGCTTACCTACTAAGCCACACTCCAAGACAATAATTCTTTTAACGTGTACTTAGAGGTGCAACCATGTCATAACTCATACGAGCGCAACTCCTCTAAATCTTGATCCGGTCGTAACCCATATGGTACTTTATTGTCATCCATTCTTTTGAATGCTACAAACACTCTCTGCGGTGTTGTACCCCTGGAATGCAGTGCTTGGTTAGGTCTGCTCCACTTCCCTTCAGAATTAGTACTGAACTCATTGGTAGTGGAGTCTTAATAGCTCCTTTGAACTCCCCAGGTCCAACAACATCGATATCTTTCCCAAACATTATATTGTTATTTCTCATGAAGAACACCATATAGAAGGGCCTTAAAAAATCATCGTGATCTATATGTGGAGGAATACAATCTCTTTCATCATAGATATTGATTATATAGCTATTTAGAAATGTAGTCCACTGGTAGTATACTTCATCTAACCATCCTCTTGATCATTCTCTTTATCTCAGAAGGCATAGGATCCACCTCGTTATATCTGAGGATATATAGGGGATTCCCCTGCCTATCTTCAGTTAAATTCTTATTTCATCAGTTTCAGAGAAAACTTATGTATACAGCTTCAGGCCCTCCAGAATGTTGAAAAATTTTCCTTGTATTTCCTCATAGAATTTAAATTCTCATTTTTAACTCTGTTCACTCTTTCCAGTTCTACCGTGGGGATCTTTTAAGATCGTCGAGGTGGTTCCCTCATTTTCACATTTGTAAGATACCTTGTGTTACTTGGCTCTATAGACAATGGAATATATGACTCAGTAGCTAAGTAAGCTGTCTCTTGACGTCCTGTTTCAGTGGCCATGAACTCCTCAAAAGAACTGTAATGGTCTAAGTGGAGAACATTGCATGTTGGGCATTACACAAGTGCTCCTCCTGTTGATTCTTGTATAAGAACTTTGATGTTGCACATCGGGAAACCCCTGTAAAGTTCATCTATTACTGCTAGCAGTATCTACTCTGTAGCAAGTTCAAACTCATCCTCCATAGCAGGTGGGCTAGTAGAAGTCTCTTTCATGCATGGATCATAAATTTTCCCTTCAAGAATCAGGGTGTGTATTTTCCACCTCCATCATGCATCTCTTTTCCTCTCATATAAAAGCTCTATGATTGCAATGATTAGAATTTTATCATTGAGTTCTTCTTAGTGGTGTAACTGACACTCTTTCATCATCAGCATCGCTTAAATTCCCCGTTGATTTGGTTATAATGGCCGGTAAACAGCTAGTCCCCTCCATCAGATTTTGATACGTTATCACTTTCT
This sequence comes from Phalaenopsis aphrodite, assembly GCA_003013225.1. Lineage (NCBI taxonomy): Eukaryota > Viridiplantae > Streptophyta > Magnoliopsida > Asparagales > Orchidaceae > Phalaenopsis > Phalaenopsis aphrodite. The sequence goes on from NEWO01000216.1 coordinate 361,058, forward strand.
TCCTCTTCAATGTGGAGTCTTTTTTGGTACCAATCCTCAGCAACGATGGTAATTCTTTTTTCTTTTGGTGGCTGACTATGTCCATTATGGGGCCCTCATAGTTTACGTTAACCTGACCAAAGTTTAAGTCAAAGTCTAGGATGCCACCCTGAGCCGCCCTTTCTATGTTCAGTGCGAGATTCAAGCCATCTCTAAAGGCAAAAATCAGCTTTTTTCCTATGATTATTTCTGCAGAAGACAAAAACATCAGTGCACTGAAATTTAGCATGAACAAGAACAAAAATGAAGCACTCATTAAACAAAAATTTTAATTTGTACAGGTGAAATTTTATTATTTAATTTATTTTGTTTTAATAGAATTTCAAAATTAGAGATAAAAGGAGAAAATGAAAGTGAAAAAATTCCAAAACTTTCATTTTGTTGAGGTTAACTTCATTGAAAAATTTTTGGATCTAGTCACGGACAACTGACCAAAAAAATAACCCCAGAATAATCAAAGTTTCAAAAAGTTGATTTCAAGCGACATCACATTGGGTAGTATGTTTTCAAGAAGCGGTCATATAGTGGAAGCATAGGTCTTTTGCCTAAAAAATCCACTAGCTCATAAGCTCCTCTTGAAAAGACCTTCTAAAATCTATTTGTTGATAGTGCGAAGGGGAACAAAAGTTATGTTGAATTGTAATAAAATCATCGACCACCACGCTAAACATCTAGAAATTGTTGGTTGGGTCATCAAATATTGCAACAGATTAACTTTTTAAATAAGGGTAATTTTATGAGAAATCATGTAATACCTAAGCTTTTGGGCAGCAAAAATTAAAGCTAGACAATTCTTCTCAATAGGTGGATACTTTACCTCTGTCGATATTAGAGGGCGACTCAAGTAGTAGAGCTCTTTTTCCTTACCCTCATCAATGAATTGAGCTATCAAGGCTCCGATAGAGTCATATAAGGCCATGATAAAAAGTATCAACGATTTTCCTGGGATAGGGGTTGTTAAAATAGGAGGTGTCATTAAATATTGCTTAATGTCCTCAAAGGCCAGCTGACATTTCTCTTCCCAAATGAATTTGACATCCTTTTGAATTAATGTCGAGAAGGACTGACACCTTAATCCCGAGAAAATATAATTGTGTAAAATTTATAAAGTTGACTCCACTTTGAACAGTGCCAAAATCTTGATGTTGTATTTTATGAATAATAATGTTAACCACTTAAAGTTGTGATTCTACGCAAGTATACTATCATTATCAAGTAATATAAGAATTTCATTTTAAGTCCCAAATATCAATCACTTGGGGAAAGTTTAAATTTGAAATGATAAATTAACTAGGAAATTCACAGAAATCAATCGAAATAACTGTCACAAATTTCAAAATTTAAACATACTATCAAAGCTAAATTGTTTACTACTAGTAGAATTTAAAAGCAGGGTTTAAAATTAATAACTATTAAACTATGTTTATGTGATGAAGCTTTCTAATATTAAAAGGTTTTTTTCAACTACAATAAGTTTTTGATGAAACGAGATAAGATAAATGGTCTAGATATGTATTGTGCCAAATAGGATCATTTTTATTCTCTACCCTGATTCAGTGTTATAAAAAATCGTTGGTTAATCTTAGGTTTGTTTCCTAAATCCGTGGCTAGGCTAGGAGGATACTGGCTCCCACTCCAGAGCTCCCACTTCCCTTCCCCTGAAGGCTAACTTTCGCTTTAGTTTTTAAACACTAAGATCAAATTGGGGATTTTTAGTCTGTCACCATAGAAATCACTAATTCTACACCTGACAAAGTATATTTCTCTATTTATTTGCACTTAATTCCATGAACAAATTACTCTTTCATGGACTTAAATGTGACTTTCACTCTATTGTAGAACTCATACTCCATTTCCTGGATCATATCTTTCACAACATATTTTAATAATTCAATTGATCAGATCGACCTATTCACAATTTATTTTAAATTTTAACATTAGCACAACCACATTATCTATTCATTTCACCATATCTCAGAGTAGGGAGAAAGGTAAAGGAATCTACTCAGACTTCATGATAAATATACAACAAAACACAAATTTTAATAATAAAAGAAAGTTCATAAAATAATAATAAACAGACAACACTTATCTAAAACTCTTTCTCAAAGCAAATCATTTGTAGACTCTCTTAGAAAATGTAGGAAGAAGAAATCTCTTACTTTTCTTTCTCTCCAAAACTTTTAGGGAAGAATTCACTCTTAAAATCACCATAAAAACTAAAATCTATAAAAGCAATAACTAAGTAATGGTGTGGAATGTTGGTGTGTGTAAAGGAAAACTAAAATGAGTCGAGGAATTTGAAATGGTGCGAAGGCGGGGGTTCTCTGATCAAATTTTGGACCTAAATAGAGCCTAGGTCAATTCTCCAATAGGTAGATCCAAAAGCTCTTCAAAAAGTGTACAAATTAGTCAAATCTTCTAGAAACAGGGCTTCCACCGACACTAACGCCATCGGCGCCAAAGGCCCATAACTAAATCCCAAGTTTTTTTTTCAAATGGCGTCGTGGGCACCGAAACTGACACTGTCGACACTGGGTAATCTTTTACTTCTCCAGTTTTGCTCCAACATTCATCCTTTTTGCTTTCTTTTTTCTCCAAGTACTAAAAATCAACAACCTGTAAAAAAACATAGAAAATACCTTCCATTAAAGTGCAATATCACCAAAAATGTGTATAAAATATGGGTAAAAAAATGCATATATTTATTGTGTATCAAAATCCCCCAAACATAAATATTACTTGTCCTCAAGTAACTCCTTTACTACATAAAAATATGACTTATCGTAAAGATTTTAACTTCTATATTTTCTTATCTTAGTTCACTAGATAAAATAACATCACTTAAGGAAAATTCAAAATAACTCCAAGTTAATACTAAAGGTATAAGAATATCTAGTAGTCAAGTCTAAGATTTTTGATTCTCTATTCTTTTCAAGGAAAGTTGCAAATTATTCATATTAAAGCCACTTAGAATATCCATATGAAAAAGAACTTCATGAAACTATACTAGTAGATATGCTAATAGTTAAATATAAGTTTAGAAAATGTAGCCAAGCCTTCTTCTTTAAGTTGATTCAAGTGAAACCAATTTTTAATTAGGCATGTCCTCAAGCTTCTCCTTATATCTTTTTTTTCTCTTTTCTTTTCTTTTCTTTTCTTTTGTTTTCTTTTCAAGATCATTTTCAATCCTTTTTCTTTTCTTTTTTTTCTTTCTTATTTCTTATGTGAGTATTAGTATATCTGTATAGCCTTTAATGATTTTGAACTTCACTATCCTCTTCCTAAAGTTGAAAACTTTTCACATTCCATTGCTTTATAAATTTATATTAGCTTTAAAGATTTTTCATAAATTTTTAATCTTTTCTTTTTACATGAATCTCTATGATTGTTAACACTTCAATTAGACAAATTATTTTACTAAAAATAGAAAAACATAGTCTTATTTTATCTTACCAAATAATCTTAATCTCTAAAATTAACCTTTATTATTTAAAAATTTTACTTAAGTTTACTATATATTTAAAAACATAGATATAGTTATCTAAAGTTACCCTCTAATACCAAAGGTCATGTTAAATTTTTTAAAAAATTTGAAAATATAACTAATTGAGGATAAAAAAAATTAAGTTTCTTATCTTTAAAAGAAATTTCTCTTCCCCCCAAACTTAAATTTTTAAAAGATTTTAAATGAAGAACTTAAAAAATTAAAGGTGAAAGAGAACTTTTAATACATAAAGAAAAAACATGTCTGTTGAAGGTTCTGATTTAAAACTTAACTCTAAAATATTGTAGGTGCTAATATGAAAAGCTAAAAGACTTAAAACATTAAATAGCACATAATACATATGAAAAAAATTGTTGAGAAAGTGTTAACTACAAATACATCCAACAAAGTACTAAAAACTAATAACTTCCAGTGATTTTACAAATCTAAAGTTCACAACATAGCATACAATAAAAATTAAAGTATCACAGTGCACAAACACACAGTCTCAACAATAAATTACAATTAAACATAAAAAATAAACAAAAATCTAACTAAAGCATCACTAATGATCATCATCTTCTTCTTCTTCTTCCACGTCCAAATTCTGCTACTGATATGGAGTAAAAATAGGGTGAGTAGGAAAATGAACTGAGTGATCACCCTTCATGAATCTGACCATTGCATCATCATAAGCAGCATCATTTTCAAACTTATGTCTTATCAAATCAGCAAAGTGAACATTTCTTTCCTCCATATTTTCTATTATATGATCCATTATCAAAATATCTCCTTGTTGGATCATCATTTGTTCCATAAGTTCTAAGATAGTAGAGGTACTAGAAGTACCTGAAGTAGAAGGAATATCTCTGGTCCTACTTCAAGATCTCCATTCAACATGAGATTCATAAGTCCTTATATTGGCAGACTCAATAGGTCTTAGAGGTTCAATCCTCTCTTCCACTGGTCTATAATCACATGCTGCCTGTTCACATAATGTGAAGAATAGGGCAAGGTGTGCTAAACCTCTAGTAGTCTCTCTAAACGCTATAGATCTAGTGTTTCTATAAACAATATAGCCTACATCTGCTCTTTTCATCTGTTGGATACAAAAGTTTAAGATGGCTCTATCCCTTCTAACCTCATTACGATGATTTGCTGGTATCATTCTTCCAGTAATAAAATAGTGTCAGACCTTAGATACTACATTTAAAATTGAAAGAGGAAAGTTTACCTTAACTCCATTCTTCACCTTCCAGGTTCCTCTTCCATCAGTAAGAAAATAAATAACCTCATCCAAAGACTCATTTGTAGTAGAAAACAATTTGTACTTGCAGCTATATACATCTTCCAACTGAGAAAATTCGTTAATCTTCTATGGAGTAAACTCCACCATCTTCCCTTGAGCAAACACAAAGTCTTCAGAAGTCTCCTTGAAATTGGCATAGGACTACATCACTATGCGAATAATCACCTCAGCAGTAAAGCAGCAGAAGTTCTCCCACTGTCGAGCATTGATTATTCTCTCAACTTCTCATCTCAGATTTTTAAATCCTCGATTCAAATCACTTTTTTAGCTGTACGTATACTATTGAAGCAAACGTTTTCCTTGTAATTGAAAAACTTTTGATCATCAAAATCTACCTCTCTTTTTTCCTTTGCTCATTCTAGGTGCCATAATAAATCTACAAAAATTTGATAAAATTCAAATAAATTCCCAAAAATTCTGAAAATCACAACGTGGAATGTTTTAAACTTAAATCTACTAAGAAAGAGTTCTTCACCCAAGTATTTTCTCAAAATGTTCCAAAAAAATCTCAAAATTTTGGATTTTGGCAATGTAAGATAAATCCTTGGTGAAAATAAAAAAGTTTGAGTTCAAAGTATAGCTCTTACCAAAAGAAGATGAAATCCAAAATTTGTTTGCCTTATAATTGCGTCAAATCCGAGCAATAGCAAGTCCTTGGTGAAAAAAACAGGAGGTTGAAGGTGACTCAAGGGGTAAAAATGGTGTTTCACTGTACAAATCGCGAATTTTAAGGGAGTTTGGGTCAGTTCGGGTCGAGGGCGCTATCGGTGCCCATTCGGTGCCGTCGTTGCCAGAGGCCAAAATTTCACAATTTTGATTTTTTTAATTTTCAATTTTCTCTCAATTTACTCCAAAGTTTATTTAGTCTTTTTGAACATTAATTTTCATCTAAAAATAATTCACAAATAAATATTTTCACAAACAACACCAAACTAACTTTTATATATGAAAATACACTTTTTACAAATACATTTTTCTAATCACATTTCCACATCTTCAAAGCAAACTAACTTATAATTCAACTTAAAAATCAAGCCACAACACTAAAGCACTAACATAAAACTATACACATAATCAAAGTTCTAAAGAAAATTAAAGAAAAGTAAATCAAATCCACACAGTTACATTAAAACATAAGTATTCTAAAATAGTAGAGAATCTAACTTCTTCAATTAATCTGCCTCTTCTTCAGTTCTTTCTGCTCCTCTAATATATCCTATAGAATTGTCATTGACATGTAAATTGTAGAAGGGTCGGTATAGGAACTGATCAGTCAAATTTTCATTGGTCCATCCATTTTCTTGAACATCTGTACCAATCCTGATTCAACTGTTCCTGTATGATCAAAGTTCTCCTTCATTCTCCAATCTAGGTGATCAAAAAGGTAATTAAGATTTTCTATTGCATTCGTAATATTCTAAAGTTCTCTTTCTATTTTCTTCATTCTCATCTCCAAAGATATTGAACTTCCAACTACTGGAGGCATCAATGGTGTTGAAGCATGTGATGAATGATCCAAAATATAATCTAATGCTTCATTTCCATTCCCTATATAATTTCCATCAATAGGAATCATTGGCTCCTGAGGTATTAAAACTTTTTCCAAACTTTCATATGGAACTTGAGATTGACTGCAAAGTAAGAAAATTGTCGAAAGATGCCCTAGTCCATATATTAGCCCATTCATGATAATATCCATAATAGATTTGAAATCAATTAACCCTATATCAATGGGTCTTTCCATTTGAATGCCATAGTTTAGAATGACACTTTCTTTTGTAACTCTACTAATCATCATGGTAGGTAGTAGTTTTGCAGATATGAAGAAATGCAATTGGTTTGAGATTGGGTTAAGCAGTGAAGCAGAGAAACGAACGCATCCCTCATCTATGATTTCCCAATTATCTTGTTCATCCGTCAAAAAATTATACACTTCTTGCATCGTATCTTTCGTCGAGATAAAATTTGTATAGCGACAGATTGTAACATTTTCTATCATATACAAATAATTAATATGAGCCAAAGTAAAAGGTACAGCCTTACTTCGAACGAAAACAACTCCTTGAGTAATTCCATGTAGGTTAGCATAAAACTCTTTTAGTACAGGTACTACAATTGCAGCGGTAGTGTACCACACAACTTCCCAATGCCTCTATATAATGATTTTCTTGATCTATAAACTTTGATTACTAACTCCATGATTAACAAAGTTTCTCTCCTTGATAAGTCTCTTCTTCATGACGACTTTGTCGTATAATCTCTACGCGTTAAAACTGATAAACTTTCTTTTATTAAAAAATCCATACCTTGAAGTATTTCTAGAATTGGAAGCCATGAAAGTTGAAATTACGAAGTTTCTGGACTTCCAAGTCAGTTTTTAGGACTTTAAAAACACCTCTCGGTGGTTATTGTGGAGCAAAATCCTGCTAAAGTATGTCAAAATAGCTCAGCATGTGAAAAATGCTTGGGACGCCGTCAGCACTCTCGATGGCATTGTCGGTGCCATGGTCCTTAAGTCGGGCACCATCGACGCCCATTTTGGCATCATGGCGCCAGAGGCCAAATTCACGTCTAAAATTATTTTATTCAATTTGATTCTAAATTTTCCTCCAGTATTTGTCTTAATTTATTATATATAAAATCGTGTAGGACTTAAAATATTATTATTTTCTAATACATAAACACATTTATTAACAAAGTAGTAATATATAGATATATAGATTCATATATGTGTTGCCTCCCACAAAGCGCTTGGTTTAACGTCGTCAGCCCAACATACCATTGGTTTAGTTGGGTTGACTTAACATTAAAACTTCTTTAAATTGGGGTATGTGTCTTTCATAATAATGTTTCAATCGATGCTCATTAACTTTAAATATCTTTCCAGTTTTAAGATCCTTAATTACAATATTTCCATAATGATACACTTTAATTACTTTAAATGCTCCGAACCATCTAAATTCTAGATTTCCTGGAAATAATCTCAATCTATTAAATAATAGAACTTCTTGTCCAGGTTCAAACTTTTTATTAATAATCTTACGATCATGCCAAATTTTCATTTTCTCCTTATAGATTTTTGCATTATCATATGCTTAATTTCTAATCTTCTCAAGTTCATTGAGTTACAATAATCATTTCTCACCACCATCTTTTAGATTAAAATTAAATTCCTTAATAGTCCAAAATTATTTATGCTCCAATTCTACTGGTAAGTGGCATCTTTTTCCAAAAATAATTTTGTATGGGGACATTCCTATATGAGTCTTATAAGAAGTTCTATATGCCCATAATGCATTATCTAATCTAGCAGACCAATCAAATTTATAAGAATTCTTAGTTTTTACAAAAATTCATTTTATTTCACGATTTGATATCTTTGCTAGACTATTAGTCTGAAGATGATAAGAAGTAGAGAATCTATGCATAATATCATATTTTTTTTTATTAATTTCTCGATTCTCCTATTTCTAAAATGGGATCTGACAGCGACTTTATATATGCTTAAAAATACAAGAATTTGATACTATTACTAGAAGATTTAAGTCTGTGGTAATGGTGCCAAAAACTTGAAAACGGTTATAGATTTGATAAAAGTGTTTATAAAATATTCAATAATTACAAAGCCACACTTATCAACGCAAGTATACGTATCGTTCAAGCAATACAGGGCTCTAATGGAGTCCTGGATATCGATCCCATAGGGAGTAATACTAGAGGCTACAAACTAGATTTAGAAAATCAAAACTTAATCACAATAATACAGTTCAAATTACTTATTTGTCACTAATAGACAATTGAAATAAATATTTAAATTTAAAAAAATCTCAATTAACTAATTCTACTAATAAAATTTCTAATGTGAAGTTCAATATATAAGAAAATATACTTCTCCTTGTAAAGAAATTAAAGTGAATAGATAAAGTGAATTAGTTCAAATTGTATTATGTCAAATAGGAGCATAACTATTCATTACCCTTTGGTCTAGGCATAAAAATCATTGACTAATCCTATGCTTGGTTACTGAATTTGCGGCTAGGCTGGGAGGATACCAGCTCTCACTTCAGAGCTCCCACGTTCCCCTCGCCTGAGGGCTAACATCTACACTTCAGCACCCAAACGATAGGACCGAATTGAGGATTTTAGTATGTCACTCTAAAATATCCAATTCTATGCCCGATAATTTTATTTCTTTTTTTATTTGCATCCAAATTTTAAGGACTTTAACCTCCCCAAATCTTGGATGTAATCTTCACTTTAGTTGTAAAACTCAACATATTTTAACAAACCAATTGGCCAGATTAAAAGTAAATTAAGATCAAAGTGAAAAGATCATCACAACTTCTTTAACATTCTCATGGCTCAACCAATTCAAATCACCATTTCATAAATTCTCAAGACAAGGAGAAAGACAGAGAAAACTACTCAGAACTCTTGGAGAAGATACGACAAAACTTAGAACTTATATATAAAAGAAAAGTCATACAAACTTCAATAAGTAAATACCACTTATCTCTAATTCCTCCACAAGCAAACTCCTTGAAGTTCCTCTGAATCTCTTCCTTTCTTCACAGCACCAGAATTCTTCTTCAAAGCGGTAAGGAGGAAGAAATCTCTCACTTTCCCTCCACTTACAATCTCTCAAAGAATTCCTCACAATACTAACCCTAAATTAAACTCTCTACACTCTATAAACAACAAAAACTCAGCTGACAGCACCACGGGGCTCCTCTTTTTTTGGTCCAAATGTCTCTCTTAATGTTGTAGAAGAGTTTTCCAAGAGTTGCCTAAGCATCCCTTCAAACATTGTCCACATTCAATGCATCTGTTGAGAGAACTGCCGTTCTCGCCGTCGGCGGCCTTCTAGAATATTTGATTCTGTGCTTTTGGGAAGAACCCACCGTCAACGGCGTTGGGGTCACCATCGGTGCCCTTATTCAAATCTTCATATTTTGGTCCCTTTTGCTCCAAATTTGCTCATTTTTGCATCTTTTTGCTCCAATGACCATAATTCAACATACCTGCAACAAAATATAAAAATACCCTCATTTAAAGTGCAATATCACCAGTATTAGTATAAAATATGTATGAAAATCTCAACATATTTTTCTTTTGTCAAAATCCCCAACACTTAACTATTATTTTTCCTCAAGTAATTTTAGTACTACATAAAATTTATGATCTATTGTAGTAAAGTTTTAATTCAGGAATACTATAAGTTTGATTTAAGAAAATATCATAGTGAGATTTTCAAAAACAATTCAAGTAATTAAATTAACTTTGTAGGAACAATACTATCTAGTCATCAAGTTTAAGAGTTTTAGTTTTCTATTCATTTCAAGAATGGCTATATATTGTAATATCAAGTCACTTAGAATATTCAAATGATAGGAACTTCATGAGAACACTACTAGTAAAAGATGCTAATCCATAAATATAAGTTTAAGAATGTATTTAGGTTTTCCCCTTAGGTAGGTCC
>NEWO01000216.1:371416-399146 GCA_003013225.1 Phalaenopsis aphrodite
TATATATATATATATATATATATATATATATATATATATATATATATATATATATATATATATATATATATATATATATATATAACAACATGTTGTTGGTGGCGGCTAGCATTGCTCTGCTAGGGTTTCTGCAAAAATGAGGGTGGCTGGTGGCTACTCTTCGACAACCTCCTTCACTGGCCGTTTGGTTTTGGGTGTAAGAAGGTTCTTTCTCCTTGGTGCTTCTCTAGGCTTCCTTAATTTTGCTTTGATTGCTTCTCGGGCTCTCTAGTTTTTGAATTTTACGTTACTGTTTCATTGCTTTTGTCCTTTGGAGTGTTTGCCTTGGAGGTTTCCTACTGGGCCTTACATTTACTTTGGTTGCTGGAGATACTTCCTAAGGTTTCCTGTTGTTCCTCCCCTCCACTGGTTTTTTTTTTCTAGTGGAGTTGTTGGTTTTTTCTGATGGCCACTCCTTTTGACTTAGAGACCAATGTACAATGGAGTAAAGCTACTTTTGCTGATGTGGTTGGTAAAAGCTCTAATTTCCAAAGCTCTATGGAAGTAATGGATTTCCCTACTGCCTTCCATGAGGGGGTAGGTAAGGGGGAGCTACCTTTTGTTAAACAACTAAGCAAGAGGTCGAGAAACCTGCTGCTTTCTTTTCTGAAGCTGAAATAAATTGACTCTCATCCTCCATTAAATTCACTTTGGTTCGTAAATTTCAATATGGCCATCCAAAGATGGAGGCCATTATAAAGTACTTTGAAGGTTTGAAACTACTGAGTGATTGGAAAGTTAGACTAATTGATGGAAGGCATTTCTCGTTTCATCTTTCCAGAGAAGAAGACTACACCAGATTGTTTGTCAAGCAGATTTTGTATATTGAAGGAATGACAATGAAATTATTGAAATGGTCACCTGAATTTGATCCAAGTCAGGAACCCCCCATAGTGCCTATTTTGTTCAAACTCCCAGAGCTAAAACTTCACTTCTTCCACCATCAAGTACTATTTACAATTGGAACAACTCTTGGCAGACCAATGAAACTTGATGTGCCAACCTACAACCTCTCAAGAGCCTCTGCTGCCAGAATCCTTATTGAATGGGATATAACGCTTCCTTAAGTGGATAAAATATCGTTGGGAACAACCCACAATGGCTACTGACAAAAGATTGTAATGGAACAAAAGCCATATTACTACACACACTACAAAATGTTTGGACACTCCAACACTAGATGCTTCAGACTCCATCCAAAGAACATAACTAAAACAAAAATTCAAGAATCCACTTCAATCCCAACTATTGCACAAGAGCAACATGTTTGTGGAGTGCACACTGAAGATCAAGATGAACCCAATGATAATGCACCTCAATGAGTGATGGTAATACCCAGTTTTGAAAACATTCATCCAACATTTGTTGGTGAGCTTGAGCAGATTACTGACACTGAATTACTGACTGACACAGTACCAGCAGACACAACTCCCAGTCTTCCTCAGGATCCTTCCTCCTCAATTCAGATCCCTCCTCCCCTTGAAAACCTTATTCTTGTGGACAGTGTTGTTGAATAGTTGAAGGAACTAATAAAGACAAAACCCTCCAAGCCATCAGCTTCTTCTGAAGCAGTCACAACTCCACTTAATTTCAATGAATCATTGCATATTAAGTAACAACAAGACCACTGCAATAATGGTCCTGCCCCTCACTGTGTGGTTGATTGCAATGTTAATTTACACGAGATTGATGTTCTTCATAGAGAATTAGAAGAGGGATGGCAATTGAAAAAAGCCAGGAAAAAAAGAAACAAACTGATTTTGATTCACAACGAGGTACTATTGTCATAGAAGCTGGGAGTTCTTACTTCTCTAAAAGGGACTCCCTTACCAGACTTACAAGGGGAAAATCCAAACAATCTCATCATGATTAATTTACTATGCTAGAACATAAGGGGAATGGCTCACCGACTCTCCTTAAAAAGGCTCCTCCATCTCAACAGAAAACACAAATTATGGTGCATTGCTATCCTTGAACCTATGGTTCATAAACATCCTCAAAAAATCCTAAACCAATTCCATGGTTTTTCCCATCATTACAACTGTAACAATAAAATCTGGATCCTTCTCAGAAAAGAAATTACTTGGTCTATCCTATTGGACCGCCCTCAATTTGTGCACTTCAAGATTGATGCTGCTGGAAAACCAGGTCTCATCACTGTGATCTATGCTGGGTGTAACGAAAATGATAGAATAGCTCTTTGGAAAGAGCTTATCTACATTGGTAACAACATAACCTCCCCTTAGTTAGTGGGAGGAGATTTTAATTGTGTTTCTGAAACCTCTGAAAAAAGAGGGGGAAGAGCTCCTAACCTCCTCAAGATGACTCAATTCAATGATAACATCAAAGCTCTGAAACTCTTTGATCTTGGTTTCAAAGATGACTGCTTTACCTGGAAGAGAGGACAGATTTGGGAATGATTGGATAGGTTTCTGGACAATGATCTGTGGTTTCAGGAATTCTTAAATACCTTTGTACATCACTTACCCTTAGTAGGGTAAGATCACAGACCTTTGCTTATTTCGATCACTACCAACCCACCTACAAGTCATAACTCTTTCAGATTCCAAAACATGTAGACTGACCACCCTCATTTTCTAAACTTAATTGAAGAGCATTGGAAGGTGTCACAGCAATACAATCCCCTTATTATACTGTAGCAATTGAAGAAAAAGATGGCCTACTATCTTAAGCAATGAAATTGGCACTGCTTTGGTAATTTTTATGAAGCAGTGGAGATTGCTGAGAAAAATCTGGTATCCCTAAAAGCTGAAATTGGGACTGGTAATGTTAGGGAAGCTGCACTGCTGGAAAATCCTGAAAAGGTTCTTTTGGCCACTGAAAGATTGGAAGTGTTCTTTAAACAGAAGGCTGCAATCAATAAATTTATGAGAGGGGACAAGAATACTAAATACTATCATGCTTGTATCAAGTACAACAGGAAATGTAATAACATTCATAAGATTCAAGATGCTCAAGGTTGTTGGATCAACAATTATGAGGATATTGCTAGGAATGCTGTAGAATACTTTCAAAATCTCCTTACTGCACCTCATTTCTCTTCTACACCTATGGATCCTCTATTCTTCTAGGAAGAACTTATTTATACACAGGAACTTCAACTTTATTCCACTCCTACTGAGTCTGAAATTTGAGAGGCCCTTAGAACTATTGATAATTCTAAAGTTGCTGATCCAGATGGATATACAACTACTTTTTAATAAAAAGCCTGGCCCATTATCAAGGCTGATGTGGTTAATGTTGTCCAAAGCTTCGTCATTGGTATCCCTCTCCCCAATTACTTTGCTTCCTCCAGCTATGTACTCATCCCCAAAACTACTGTTTGTCTCAACTAAAATCAGTACAGACCTATTAGTCTGACTTCTGTATTCAGCAAACTCATCAGCAAATATATTGTGGCAAGCTTACATCCCCATTTAAACCACCTAATTAAACCAAACCAGACTGCATTTATCAAGGGCAGATCCCTCTCTGAAAATGTTTTACAGGCACAGGAGTTACTACTGGATATTGATCATCACTGTAGATGAGGCAATCTCATTTACAAATTGGATTTGAGTAAAGCTTATCATACTATCCAATGGCCTTTTATTCTTGAAATTCTCAAAGCCAGAGGTTTCTCTTCAGAGTTTTGCACACTCATTTCTAGATGGTTGCAATTCAATTCACACTTCATCTTGCTGAATGGAGCCTCACATTGTTTCTTCTCTACTACCAGAGGGGTCCAACAAGGAGATCCACTCTCCCCATCTATTTTCATCCTTGCCCTGGACTATCTTTCCAGATGCTGAATTAAGCTCTTTCACAGAAATCTTATGTCAGATATCACCATACATCTACTATGGGGGTCACACATCTGATGTATGCACATGACATCATTATATTTTCCCAAGCCAAAAAAAATGTTGTTAAGCTTCTACACAAATGTTTGAAGAAATTTCAAGATATCTCTGGTATGACCTTCAACACTTCTAAATGTCAAATCCTTTATAACAAACTTACTAGTCCTGCAGCTAGACAATAGATTGACAACTTTACTGGGTTTTCCACTACTACCCTCCCTCTTCATTATCTTAGGGTGCCACTTATCAAAGGTAAAACTAAAAGGGTACAATTTGATGTTGTGCTTACTAAAATCAATGCTCAACTCAACTGCTGTACAAACTCTTTCCTCTCCAATGGTGGAAGAAATACATTATTAAAAAGCATTCTCACATCTTTCCCTTCATACATCCTCCAAGTTACAAACATGAAGAAGTCTACCCAGTTATTAATTGAAAGAAGCTTCAATAGAGTCCTCTGGGCTGGACAAAGGAACCAATTACATTAGGCTAGCTGGCAAAAGACTACTAAGCCTACCATTGCTAGAGGCTTGGGTTTCAAAGGTTTAAATCACCTATAACAAATAAGTATGTGCAAACTTTGGCTCAATTTCAGAATGCAGAATTCGTTATGGTCAAAATTCTAGATGGGAAATACTATAAGCACTCCCACCCTAATTTGGTAGAAAGAAAGGTGGGGGACTCCCCCATTTGGATCAAACTTCTCCAAATCAAACAAAAGGCTGAAAACACTTTCCTGTGGGATCTTGGTCAAGGCACAATTCATTTCTGGCTTGACCTGTGGTGCCCCCAAGATTTCCTCACACCCATACCAGCAAATTTTGACCCTAACCTGCTCGTGTCAGATTGCTGGAATGGAGACTCCTGGTCAGTGGAAAATTTGTTGTCTTTGCTTGATCCAACAGCTACTGCTTGTATCACTAAAATCTCATTCAACAGAGAACATCAAGTCAATTTAGTGATTAATTATAGTAAGCTTCATAGCATCTCTAAAGCTATCTATTCCAAATGGTACAGCTGGCAGGAAGTGCAATGGGGTAAAACTATTTCGAACAAATATCTCACTCCCTCTATGTCTTTTCTAATATGGAGAACCTTCCACAAGCTTCTCCCTATGGATGATATTCTCAAGCTTAAGGGACTAAGAGGACCTTCAAGATGCCATCTGTGTTGCAAAGCTGAAGAATCAATTTTTCATCTTTTCTTTCAATGTAGGTTCACACAAAGGGTCTGGTCAGAACTGGCCCAAGCTGAAGATAAATCTCTTGAATCTGGATTAGGCTTCCCTCTCTCATTTCTGGATTGATTGGGATAACGTCAATCTGAGCATCATCCCATTTGTGGTCACTTGGTTCACTTGGTTGGCCAGAAACAAAGCCAAATATGAGGACAACACTCCAAATGCTCACCTCACTATGTTACATTGTAAAACCTTCTTAACCAAGCTTATTAAACATAAGGGATTCCCTGAAATATTCTATATTACCGGTCCTTCTACACAAAAAAATAGTAATGATTTCCAAAGTTTTTTAGATCAAACCCACCGCCCCTGGATCAAAGCCAACATAGATGGGAGCTATAATGGGCAGGGTGCTGGATTTGGAGGTATCTTCAGGGACTATAATGGCAGCTGCAAGTTGTATTTCTACAGCCCTATGCATGCCCTAGATGCACTTGAAACTGAAATAGCTGCTCTTTTGTGGGCACTCTACATTGCTATTCAGATGGAATGGTATTATATAATGATTGAAACTGATTGTTCTTTCCTTCTTCATCTTGTTGAAGGATCCTTATCTCCTCCCTGGCACATACTCAAAATGCTCAAACCCATCCAGAAACTTAAAAAAAAAGTGTCAACTTCAGCTCAACTTCAATTACAGAGAAGGCAACAAACTTGCTAACTGGCTTGCAAGATTTGCAAGTCAATCTGATGCCACTTTAGTCTCCACTACTCCCTCCCCTTCTTTTTCCTTTTTGTTAAAGGGAGACCTCTTAAAAGTCCCATATCTAAGATATGTATCTTGTTCTTCTTCTGTAATATAATTTTTCACCCCCTTTAATATATATATATATATATATATATATATATATATATATATATATATATATATATTCGTTTCTTTTCAGGGATTGTTGTCAATCCTTTCTTTTTCTTTTTCAAGTGAGGATTACTATATCTGGATAGCCTTTAATGATTTTGAAAATCACCTTTCTTTCCCTAAATTTGAAACTCAAAGCATTCCTTTACCTTATAACTATTTCATAGCTTTTACATCATTGAGTCCAAATCTTTTCTTCTCAAATGAATTTCTAAATATAAATCATAGCTTAATACTTTAGGCATTTTCATCATTCTGAATTTTTTACAGTTCCTTCTCAAAATTTTAATTGCAGTTCATTCTCAAAATTTTAACTTCAACTGATCTGTAATATTAGGAGCTTTCTATACATATAAATCATTAGAGAATTTGTTGGGCATTGAAATTTTAAAATAAGTACAAAACTAAACATTATACAAACACAATATTTCACCAACACATCCACAATACTAAGAAAAACAATTACAAATATATTAAAATGAAAATAAAAATCACATCACATTACAATTTTACAAAGTACTAATCAACAT
Organism: Phalaenopsis aphrodite; assembly: GCA_003013225.1. Taxonomy (NCBI): domain Eukaryota; kingdom Viridiplantae; phylum Streptophyta; class Magnoliopsida; order Asparagales; family Orchidaceae; genus Phalaenopsis; species Phalaenopsis aphrodite. Next base: position 377,948 of record NEWO01000216.1, read on the forward strand.
CTATTATAACTACACATGCAAATTTCAACTACCACACTAACCATTTATACAATAATTAAAAATTATCTAATTGCAACATAAAAATAAAAATGAAAGTACAAACAAACAAACATCTACCTCTATTACAAAATTACAAAAATAAAAGTACATCAATTACTATCATATATCAAAATCCTATACTATATCATCTCCCTAGTCAGCAGGTGGATTGGACTGATACTGAGTATAACGGGGGCATTCAGGAAAAGTAACATCAGGCTCACCTCTGTAGTGTTGGGCTTGAGCTTCGTAGTAAGCTATCTCAAAGTCAGAATGCCTCTATAGGTACACATTATCATAATCATTTCTATGTTCTAATCTCCCAATTCTTTCATTTATTTGATCTATACTCTTCTGCTGCAAGGTTAACTCATTCATTAAATCATTCAGGGTGGGGGAGCTAGAGGAAGGAAGGTCATAACTAGTAGAGGGCATATCTCTACTACCCTCTGACTCCTACTCCTATATCTCCATTTTTCATGGGATTCATATGTCTTCAAATTAGTTTTACTAATGGGTTTCATAGGGTAAAGTCATTCTTCATCATCTCCAGCTTCAACTTCAAAAAGTTGGCAAAGTGCATAAATGAGGTCAGGATGTCCCAGACCTCTACTTGATTCACTCTTTGTCGTGGTCAATATATTCTTATAAATAATTCTCCCCACATTTATAGTTTGATTATTCTGAATACAGAAATTCAGAATAGCTCTATCTCTTGTTACGTCACTATGGTGATAGGTAGGTAACAGAGTAGAGGAAATAAAATAATGTCATGCTTTAGGTGTGGCATTCAACATGAAAGCAGAAAAATTTACCCTTTCTCGTTGCTTTATCTTCCATGTCCCTTTCTCATTAGTGAGAAAGTTGATGACATCATTCCGCGGGCCTTCCATTATACTGAAGGTTTCATAATTACATCTGTAGGACTCTGAGACTTCATAAAATGTGGTAATGTGGGCGACACTAAACTCAACAGAAAAACCCCTTACTCGAACAGTTCCATCCTCAGAATATAATGTATTGGCATAAAAATCTTTCATAATATTCACAGCAGCCTTATTGGTGGTATAATAGAAGTTTTTCCACCTCCGTTTGGTAATAAATCGTTTAACTTCTCCTCCGAAACTCTCAAAAACATGATCTTGTATACATTTATTCTCTTCAAATACTGAAGTAAATCTCGACTGAGCCTTTGCATTGACGAAGTGAGACTCGTCAAACTCAAGTTGCCACTTTTGTCGTGGAGCCATGTCAATCTAATCAAAATTATAAAAAATTCCAAAATACACTTCAAATACTCAAATAATGGCTTCCAAGTGTGACTCTAAGAGTTCAAATCTAAATTCCATGAATTTCTTCCAAATATTTTCTCCACATTCTCAAATTGTTTTGGATCTTCTCAATGTGGAAGAAATTCAAGGTGAAAATCAAATATTTTTAGGTTGGAGTGAAGCTCTACCGAGATATGATAAAATCCGGTGTCTAATTACTTGGAAATCGCCCCAAATCCAAGATCTTCAACCCCTAGATCAAAATTTTCATTTTTTAAGAGGATGGGGATGATGAATAGTGGTGGTTGAATGATCAAAATCATAGTTAAAAGTGTTTTTTCAGAATCTCACCGTCGGTGGGGACTTCAGCACCGTCAGTGAGATCTATTGAATTAAATAGCTTAAGTCTCGGAAAAAATTTGCCGTCGGCACCGTCGATTGCGCCGTCAGTGAGATTTTCAAAATTGGCTCAATTTTCAGATTTTTGCAATTTTGATCAATTTCAAGCCTTGACGACATCCGTTCAATCATTCTAGACATAAATTGTAAGTGATTAAATGATGTACTAACCCAAATAAACATTCACAACACAAAACCTTACAATTATATATAAATTCCAAGAGTTACAGTATACGTTACACGACACACATAAGTTTGGTATTTTCTTAACCTCAATACATCAATTCAGTGTCGCAATCCAAGCCACAACACTCTAAACACTGAAAATAAACATCATATGCTCAATCTCAACTATACTGAGATCTAAAAGCAAATTTAGAAAGTGACCTAAGCACATAAGTTTAAATCAAATCACACACTTAGACATACAAGTGGCAAAGTAAATCTACTACTCTTTTGATTATGTGCTTGTTTCTCCTCTGATACCACCCATTGATTGAACATGAACGAAGAGGTTATAGAAGGGTCGGTATAGGAATTCTTCAATAGAGTCCTCTTCTATCAATCTCATCTTTCTCATCAATCATATCAAACTTCCTTCTATATGTCCAGAGTGATCAAAATGCTCTTTCATCCTTCGGTCTAGATGATCGAAAAAATCAGAGATATTGTTAATTGCATTCATAACATTTTGCACCTCTTTCTCTAGTTTCTTGATTCTACGTAGGATCACTAATGTCTTTTCTGCAACTAATGCCTGAATAGGAAGTGAATTCTGAGACGATTGATTCGCAATAATAGTCATATCATTCTCATCTTCATTGGCTGGGAGCTTCTTGATTGAGTCCAAAGGCTTCCAAGGTAGAAGTACTTTTTCCAAGTTCTCATAAGATGCTTGGAACTGACTACAAAGTAAGAAAATTGTTGAAGGATGTCCAAGCCCATAAGTTGATCTATGAACGATCAGGCCCAAAACAAACTTCATAATTATCGATCCAATATCGATCAACAGTCCCATTTGGATGCAGTAATTCAGGATAACACTTTCCTTAGTAACTTTACCGATCCTCATCGTCGATAATTGTTTTACAGAAATGAAGAAGTGCCAGTGTTTAGAAATAGGGTTTAGAAGTGTCGCAGAAAACTAACATACCCGTTTTCGCTCATTTCCCAATCTTAAGTATCGTCTGTCAAATATTGGTAGATCTCATTCATTAGGTTTCTTGTCAGGATGAAATTGGAATAATGGCAGACAAGAACATTCTCGATCATATATAACTCATTAATCCATGCAGGAGTAAAATTTATCCATCTACCTCGCACATAGACGACTCCCTGGTTGATTCAATGCAAATTAGCATAAAACTCCTTCAATACAGAAACGACTACGACGGCTGTAGTGTTGCACAACTCTTCCCATCGTCGTCGCACAAAAATCTCTTCAATTATTGTTGAAGGATTGTTCAATCCTTGATTCACGAATCCTCTTTCTTTGATTAATCTCCTCTTTATCAGCACTTTGTTGAAGATTCACTGCGCCTCGGAACTAATGAACTTTCTGCAGTTAAACACTCAAAATCTAAGGTTTTTAGTGGAATTGGATGCCATAATGATGAGTTTGGAGTAGCTTCAATTCGTTTTTTGGGGAAATACAAACTTAAGAACCAAATTTGGAGGTTTATATCGAGTAACTCCTGCCTAAAACTGCCTAAAACTGTCATTTCAAACTCCAGAAACCGTCATCCCGCCGTTCTCGCCGTCAGCGGTGTCAATGGCGCCATCGGAGAGCCTTTAGAATTAATTGGCTGGCTCTCAGAAAAAACTTACCGTCGGTGGCATTGAGCCCGCCGTCGGCGCCCAAGCTAAAAATTTCACAGTTTCTCTCTGATCTGAATGCGTTCCTATGGATTATGATGATTCAAGGGTAAATATGAGTAGTAGAGTTCAATAATACCACAAACCAATGATAATTTCAAATAAAAACACTATAATCACAATAAAAATAAAGATAACTATGGGTTGCCTCCCATAAAGTGCTTGGTTTAACGCCGTCAGCCTGACATATTTAGGTATTACTCAGGTTGACTGACCATTAAAACTTCTTTAAAATTTGGTCTTTTACCCTCAAAATACGACTTTAATCTTTGTCCATTTACTTTAAATCTATTCCCAATCTATTGATTTTCAATTTCAACAACTCTGTAAGTATAAACTTGAGTCGCAGTAAAGGGTCCTAACCAACGAGACTTCAATTTCCTAGGGAATAACTTCAGCCTTGTATTGTAAAGCAAAACTTATTGTCCTAGTTGAAAGTTCTTCTAGTTAATCTTCTGATCATGCCATAACTTTGTCTTCTCCTTTTAAATTTTATCGTTATCATAAGATTCATTTCTTAATTCTTCCAATTCATTCATTTGTAACCATCTCGTCTCACGAGCATCTTTCAAATTAAAATTGAATTCTTTAATCGCCCAATAAACTTTATGCTCCAATTCTATCGATAAGTGATAAGTCTTTCAAAAAATCAGCCTGTAAGGAGTCATTCCAATAGGAGTTTTATAAGCAGTCCTGTAAGCCCATAATGCGGTATCCAGTCTATTAGACCAATCTACTCTACTAGGGTTTACAGGTTTCTCAAGTATTTGTTTAATCTCTCTATTAAAAACTTCAGCTAACTCACTAGTTTGAGGGTGATAGAAAATAGAGATTCAATGAATAACATTAAACTTTTCTACCAATCTTTGAATGTATTATTCCTAAAATGGGATCCTCCATCAGTGATAATCACTCTCGGCATTCCATATCTAGTGAAAATATTTTTCATTAAAAATATTAAAACACTTTTAGCGTCACAACCAGGTAAAGCTTGTGCTTCAATCCACTTTGAGACTTAGTCTACCGCAATTAATACGTATAAGTTCCCAGATGAAGGAATAAATGGCCCTATGAAATCTAATCCCCAAACATCAAAGATCTCAACTTCTAAAATGAAATTCAAAGATATTTCATTTCTTTTAGATATATTGCCCACTCGTTGGCATCGATCACAAGTTTTTATGTGTCTGTAAACCTCTCTAAAGAGAGTAGAACAATAGAATCAATCTAGTAAAATTTTATAAGTAGTTTTATCAATCCCAAAATGTCCTCTAAATTCAGAATCATGACATTTTTGAATGATTGCATCAGTTTCTTCATAAGGTACACATCTTCTTATAATAAGATCCTTACATTGTTTATATACATTATGTGCATCCCAAAAATATGCTTTCGCATCATGAATGAATTTTCTTTATTGTTGCAATGTCAGCATAGGTGGCAAAATATCACTTACAATATAATTAACAATATCAACATACCATGCTATTTTTCACTTATTAATATTATAAAGTTGTTCATCAGGGAAACTGTTTGTAATTTCATTGTCGGTGTCAGATAATTCATGATATTCTAATCTCGACAAATGATCAGCAATTTGATTATCAGTTCCTTTTCTATCAAAAACCACAAAATTAAATTCTTGCATCAAAAGTATCCATCTAATTAACTTTAGTTTGACATCTTTTTTTTGCATCAGATATTTAATAGTAGAGTGATCAGTGTGTAAAACACAATTAGCCTCAATTAAATATAATCTAAATTTGTCAAAAGCAAACACAATAGCCAGTAACTCTTTTTCAGTAACAATATAGTTAATTTGAGCATCACTAAGAGTTTTACTAGCGTAGTATATAACTTTAAAAATATTTTCATACATTTGTCTAAGAACAGCTCCAATAGCAAAATCACTAGCATCGCACATCAGTTTGAATGGTTTCTCTCAGTTAGGTGAAACTATAATAGAGGTTGTGATTAATTTTTCTTTTAATAACTCAAAGGCATTTAAACAATTTTCAGTAATTTCAAATTTCATGTCCTTTTCTAAAAGTTGGCATAGAGGTTTAGTAATTTTTGAAAAATCTTTAATATAATGCCTGTAAAAACCAACATGTCAAAGAAATAACTTGAATTTTTGCAGGGTCTGCTTTCATACCATTTTCCAAAATTATATGCCCTAACACAATTCCTCCTACAATGATAAATTGACATTTCTCCCAATTTAGAACTAAATTAATTCTTTCACATAAATCAAAAATTTTTTCAAGATAATTTAAGCATGCATCAAATGATGTTCCAAATACAGAGAAATCATCCATAAATACTTCTAATCCATCATCAATTACTTACTAAATACAGACATCATACATCTCTAGAATGTTGCAGGTGCATTACATAATCCGAAAGACATTCTTCGAAAAGAAAAAAGTCACAAAAGGACTAGTAAATTTTGTCTTCTATTGATCCTCAGAAGCAATAGGAATTCGATGGTAGCCGATATATCCATCTATCCACTATTTGGTCTAAAAATGGGAATTTGATGGTAGTAATAGAATTTGATTGTAGTCGGTATTTGTGCCCAACAAGTCTACCACTATTTGGTCTAAAAATGGTAAAGGGAAGTGATCTTTCCTAGTGGCATTGTTTAATTTTCTATAATCAATGGAAATATGCCACCCAATAACTTGTCTGAGAGGTATTAATAGTCACTCATCCTTTCTTAGGAACATAATGAATTGGAGTTACCCAAGCACTGTCTGAAATAAGATATATAATTCTAGTGTCCAACCATTTCAAAATTTCCTTCTTCACTACTTCATTCATCATTGTGTTTAATCTCCTTTGTGGATCAACTCCTGTTTTATATTGTTCATCCAATAAAATTCTAGGCATACAGATCGAAGGACCGATTTGTTTAATATCAACTAAGGTCCAACCAAAAGCTTTCTTATATTTTTTTAATGTATCCAAAAGTCTTTGCTCTTGCAAATCATTTAAATCTGAGGATATAATAACAGGTAATATAGATGAGTTTCCTATAATAACATACTTCAAGTGGTTAGGCAATATTTTCAACTCAAGTTTAGGTGGTTTTATATTTGATGGACCTAGATTCTTATCAGTATTTCTTGTAATATCCAACATCTCAAATCTTTCCTGAAAATATTTTAATTCTTCATTTTCTATTTCATCCAAAATAACTTCATCTTTGTCTTCAAAATGTTCTTTCTCTTCAAAATGTTCTTTAAAATGCTCATGCAATAGATGCTCACTAATTTCCATGCAAAAACATTCACTATCTCTTTCAACAGCAAGGTATTTCATAGATTTCACAATGTTAAAAGTCAGTTCTTTATTGTTAACTCTCATAGTTAATTCTCCCTTTTAAACGTCTATCATAGCTTTTCCAGTAGCTAAAAAAGGTCACTCTAAAATTATAGGTATTTCTTTATCTTCCTCCATATCTAAAACAATGAAATCCACAGGAAAGATAAATTTATCAACTTTTACTAACACATCTTCTATAACTCGTTAGGATAAGTAACTAAACAATCCGCTAATTGAAGAGTTACAGAAGTAGGTGAGACTTCTCCTAATCCTAATATTTTGAAAATTGATAGAGACATAAGATTAATGCTGACTTCCAAATCACATAAAGCTCTTCCATAAAATTTTTCACCGATAGCACACAGTATAGTGAAACTACCTGGATTAATTTTTCATGAAGGTTTTTCTGAATAATTGCACTATACTCTTCGTTAAGTGCAACAGTCTCATTATCAATGAACTTCCTTTTCTTGTTCAAAATATCTTTCATAAATTTTACATAATTGGGCATTTGCTCTAAAGCTTCTACAAAGAGAATATTTACCGTTAATTTCTTAAGAATTTCTAAAAACTTGGAGAATTGTTTGTCCTTTTTGTGTTGCTTCAATCTTTAAGGAAACGGTGGTGGAGGTTTCTCCACAGTAATTTTCATTGGTGTAAGTGGATATTCTAAATGTTGGTATTCATGATCCTTTTCTTTCTCTGTATCCACTTTCTCTTTTTCAATTTCCTTTTGTTTCTGCACTCTTGTTTCCAATTCTATTCCACTTCGTAATTGTATCGCTTTTATCTATTCTTTTCCTTGATCTTTAGGATTTGGTTCCACAGTACTAGGAAAAGTTCCCAATGTTCGGTTACTAAGCGCAGTAGCGATATGCCCCAATTAGTTTTCATTATTCTTGATAGCAGTTCCTTGATTTTGTAACTGGTTTCCTTGAATTTGTAATTGATTTCCTTGATTCTACAATTATTGACCCATGTTTAGTATCATCTCTTCCACAGACAACTTCTTTTCCTTAAATTGAGTGTTACTGTTAAATCTTGGAGGATAAGAAGGTCTATAATTAACATTTCCTTGATTGGATGAATTTTCCAATGGGTTCACTGGGTTGTTCGCCCATTGTTGATTTGTAGAAGAATTGTTATTCTAATTAAAATTTGGATGATTCTTCCAACATGTGTTATAATAGTTTGAATAAGGATTGTTGGGTCTATTGATAATGGCATTTAAAGTCTAATATGAAGTTTGAACATCCACAAATTGCCCAGATGAATTATTTTCCATCATAGTAGGTGTTGGAGAATAATTCATTCCATAATGATCTAATTTCTTTGATATTGTAGCAATCTCCGAAGCTAACATAGATATTGCATCAGAAACATGGATACTAGCTACTCTCTTAAGATTTACCCTTTCAGAGGGCCATTGAAAATTGTTGGTAGCCATCTCTTCTATTAACGAATAAGCCTCATCAAAAGGTTTTGACATTAAAGAACCACCGGCCGCAACATCTATAATCGATCTAAGATATCGCACTAATCAATTATAAAAAGTTGAATTATCAACCAATCTGGTAACGAATGATGAGGGCACATCCGAAGAAGATCTTTAAATCTATCCCAAGCTTCATATATCGACTCTCCATTAATCTGACAAAATGATGTTATGTCATTTTTAACTTTATCAGTTTTGGATGAAGAGAAATATTTGGATAGAAATTTCTATAAAATTTCTCCCCAAGTTCTAATAGATTCAGGTGCTAACGAATTTAACCACATCTTAGCCTTATCCCTAAGTGAAAAAGAAAAATGTCTAAGTGTAACAGCATCGTTCGAAACTCTATCATATTTAAATATAGCACAAAGTTCTAAAAAACTAGCAAGGTGTAAATTAGGATCTTCATTTTGTGTACCTCCGAATTGATTGTTTTGTACCATTTGGATAATAATAGGTTTAAGCTCAAATAAAGTAGCATCTACATCAGGATTTTGGATAGATAAGTAAATTTCATCTGCTGTAAGATTTGCATAATCTCATAAAGGTCTAGGTTGATGTTCATTTTCTATTCCTTGACTTTTCACATTGTTTTCCATTGTGTCAGGATTTCTAGGTTCTTTTTTAATTTTTCTAATTCTTCTAACACCGTGTTCTAATTTTGAATCATAGGGTATAAGATTTTCAGGTCCAAATTTACGCATACAATTGGAATCAGTACAAAAAAAACAGTTAACTAGATATGAAAATAAGTTGCAATTCAAGTAAAAGCTTTCTAATTGTCCTAATTTGTTTGTTACTCTAATTATGATTTTTTTACTCCCTCGCAACGGCGCCAAAAACCTGACAGTGACTTTATATAAGCTTAAAAATACAAGAATTTGATACTGTTTCTAGAAGATTTAAGTCCCTGGCAATGACGCCAAAAACTTGACAACGACTATAAATTTGACAAAAATGTGTATAAAGTATTCAATAATTGAAAAGTCATACTTATCAACGCAAGTGTACGTATTGCTCAATTAATACAGGGCTTTAATGAAGTCCTGCATATCGATCTCACAGAGAGTAATACTAGATGCTACAAACTAGTATTTAGAAAATCAACACTTAATCACAACAATACAGTTCAAATTGCTTATTTGTCACTAATAGGCAATTGAAATAAATATGTAATTTTAACAAACTTTTAATTAACAAATTCTACTAGTAAAGTTTATAATGTGAAGTTCAATATATAAGAAAGTATCCTCCTCCTTGTCAAGAAATTAAAATGAATGGATAATGAATTAGTTCAAATTGTATTGTGTCATATAGGAGCATACCTATTCTTTACCCTTTGGTCCAAGCATAAAGAACATTGACTAATCCTATGCTTGGTTACTAAATCTGTGGCTAGGCTTGGAGGATACAGACTCTCACTTCAGAGCTCCCACGTTCTCCTCGCCTGAGGGCTAACATCTACCCTTCAACACCCATACGATAGGACTGAATTGAAGATTTTAGTCTGTCACTCTAAAATCTCCAATTTTACCCCTGATAATTTTATTTCCCTATTTATTTGCACCCAACTTTCAAGGACTTTGACCTTCCTAAATCTTGGATGTAATATTCACTTTAGTTGTAAAACTCAACATATTTTATCAAATCAATTGGCCATATTGAAAGTAAATTAAGATCAAAGTGAAAAGATCATCACAACTTCTTTTGACATTCACATGACTCAACCAATTCAAATCACCATTTCACAAAATTTCAAGACAAGGAAAAAGACAGAGAAAACTACTCAGAACTCTTGGAGAAGATACGACAAAAATTAGAACTTATATATAAAAGCAAAGCCATACAAAATTCAATAAGTAAATACCACTAATCTCTAATTCCTCCAAAAGAAAACTCTTAGAAGTTCCTCTGAATCTCTTCCTTTCTTTACAGCACACAGAATTCTTCTTCAAAGTGGCAAGGAGGAAGAAATCTCTCACTTTCCTTCCACTCTTACGATCTCTCAAAGACATCCTCACAATACTAACCCTAAATTAAACTCTTTACACTCTACAAAAATTAAAAACTTAGCAGACACCACCACGGGGCTCCTTTTTTTTTCGGCCCAAATGTTTCTCTTAGAGTTGTAGAAGTGTTTTCCAGGAGTTGCCTAAGCATCCTTTCAAAAATCGTCCACATTCAATGCATCTGTTGAGAGAACCGTCGTTCTTGCAGTCTGCAGCCTTCTAGAATATTTGATTTTGGACTCTCGGGAAAAAGACACCGTCGGCGCCGTTGGGCTCGCTGTCGGCGCCCTAGTTCAAATCTTCATATTTTGGTCATTTTAGCTCCAAATTTGCTCCTTTTTGCATCTTTTTGCTCCAATGACCATAATTCAACATACCTGCAAAAAACATCAAAAATATCATTCTTTAAAGTGCAATATCATCAATATTAGTATAAAATAGGTATGAAAATCTCAACATAGTTTTCTTTGGTCGACATTCCATATCTTGTAAAAATGTTTGTATTTAAAAATTTAGAAACACTTCGAGCATCACATTTAGGTACAACAACAACTTCAATTCATTTAGACATATAATCAACAGCAAGTAATACATATAAGTTTCCAAATGAAGGCATAAATTATCCCATAAAATCTAATCCCCACACATAAAAAGTTTTAACTTCCACTGTGTAATTTAGAGGCATTTCATTTCTTCTAGAAATATTTCCTACTCGCTAACCTCGATCGCATGTTTTAATATATTCATTAAGATCTCTAAAAAGATTTGGCCAATAAAATTCATCTTACACAATTTTATAAGCAGTTCTATTTGTTCTGAAATGTCTTCAAAATTCAAAATCATGACATCTTTCAATTATTTGTTGAGTTTCCTCATAAGGCACACACCTTCTAATAATTAGATCTTTACATTGTTTATATAAACATGAGTCATCCCAAAAATAGAATTTTGAATCATAAATAAATTTCTTTAATTTTTTATTCTTAATATGTGGTGGTAGAATATCACTTACAATATAATTTACTACATCGACATACCACGGTGTATCTCTGTCATCAATACTATATAATTGTTCATGAGAGAAATTTTTTAAAATTTCATTTACAAAACTAGTTAATATTTATTTTTTTAGTCTAGACAAATGATCAGCTATTTGATTATTATTTTCCTTTCTATCAACTACAAAAAGATCAAACTCTTGCAATAGAAGTAATCCAATTAACCTTGGTTTAACATCTTTCTTTTGCATTAAGTATTTAATAGTAGAATGATCTGTATGCACTATACATTTAGTTCTAATTAAATAAGGTCTAAATTTATCAAAGGCATTAAAAATATCAAATAACTCTCTTTTAGTAGTAGTGTAGTTAATTTGAGAATCATTCAGAGTTTTACTAGCATAATATATTTCTTTAAGAACTTTATTGTGCATTTGTCCTAAAATAACTCCAATAGCATAATCACCAGCATCACACATTATTTCAAATGGTTTTTCCCAATCAGGTGGTACTATTATAGGTGTAGTGATTAACTTCTCTTTCAATAATTCAAATGCTTTTATGCATTCCTCATTAAAATTAAATTTTGCATCTTTTTCTAAAAGTTGGCAAGATGGCTTAGTTATTTTTGAAAAATTCTTTATATAACGCATGTAAAACCCATCATGTCCTAGAAAACTTCTTACCCCTTTGACTGTAGTTGGTGGTGGTAATTTTTCAAAATCTTGAATTTTTGCAGGATCTACTTCCATGTCATTTTCAGAAATTTTATGCCCAAGTACAATTCCTCCTGCAACCATAAATTGACATTTTTCCCAATTTAGTACTAGGTTGATTTTTTCATATAATTCTAGAAATTTTTCTAAATTATTTAAGCATAATTCAAATGAAGTTCTGAATACAAAGAATTCCTCCATAAATACTTTCATTCCATACTCAAGCAAATTACTAAATATTAACATCATACATCTTTGAAATGTTGTAGGTGCATTGCATAATCCAAAAAGCATTCTACGAAAAGCAAATGTTCCATATGGGCTTGTAAATGTTTTCTTGTCTTGATCCTCAGGAGCAATTGAAATTTTATGATAACTAGTATATCCATCTAAAAAATAATAATATTTATTTCCAACCAATCTAACCAACATTTGATCTAGAAAGGGTAAAGGAAAGTGATCTTTCCTGGTGGCCAAGTTTAATTTTCCATAGTCTATACAAATTTGCCAACCAGTAACATATCTTATTGGAATTAATTCATTTTTCTCATTTACTTCAGTGGTCACTCCTCCTTTATTTGGAACATAGTGAATTGGGCTAACCCAATCACTGTCTGAAATAGGATAAATAATTCCAGCATCTAACCATTTTAAAATTTCTTTTTTTAACAACTTCTTTCATTGTTGGGTTTAATCTCCTCTGAGGATCAGTTTTAGGTTCATATTGTTCACCTAATAAAATTCTGTGCATGCAAATTGAAGGACTAATTCCTTTAATATCTGCTAAAGTCCATTTAAAAGCCTTTTTATATTTTTTTAACATTTCTATTAATTTTTTTCTTGAATTTCAGTTAACTCAGAAGATACAATAATAGAAAATGTAGATGATTCTCCTAAAAATATATATTTTAAATGAGCTGGTAATACTTTCAGTTCAAGTTCAAGTGGTTTAATACTTGATAGAATAAGATTTTTATTATCATTTTCCAACAAATCTAAAGTTTCAAATTTGTGCTGAATATAATTTAAGTTTTCTTCTTTTATTTCATCCTCAATTTCACTAAATTCTTCTTTCTTTAGTTTTACTTTAAAATCTTTCCTAAATTGCTCATTACTTAGATAATCAATAACTGTCATTCATTGTCCTTTTCTATTCTAAGATATTTCATAGCTTTTGCAATATTAAATTTTGCTTCTTGATCATTAACTCTCATTATTAATTCTCCTTTTTGTACATCTATTACAACTCTTCCTGTTGCACGAAATGCTTACCCCAAAATAATAGGAATCTCTCTATCTTCCTCCATATCTAATATTATAAAGTCTACCGGGAAAATAAATTTATCTACTTTTACTAATACATCTTCTATAACTCCTTTAGGATAAGTGATTGATCGATTAGCTAACTGAAGATTTACGATAGTAGGAGAAAGCTATCTTAAATCTAAATGTTTAAAAATTGATAAAGGCATACAATTGATACTTGCTCCTAAATCACATAAGGCTTTTTCATAAAACTTTTCACCAATTGCACAAGGTATAGTAAAACTACCAGGATCTTTTAACTTTTTAGAAAAAAATTTCTGGATAATAGCAAAACACTCTTCACTAAGTACAACAGTCTCATGATCCGCAAACTTCCTTTTCTTGTTTAGTATATCTTTAATAAATTTCACATAGCTTAGCATTTGTTCCAATGCTTCAACGAAAGGAATGTTTATCGTTAACGTTTTAAGGATTTCCAAAAATTTTGTAAATTATTTATCTTTATTCTTTTATCTTAGTCATTGAGGAAACAAAGGTAATGGTTTTTCTAAAGGAACTTGTGTTTGCTCATTTTCATTATGGTCACTTTTCGTCTCTTCCTTCTCCTCATTAACTTCTGTTTCTCTTTGGATTATAGTTTCAACTTCTTTTCCACTTCTTAATTGAATTACTTTAATTTTTTCTTTATTTGATCTTTGGGATTAACTTCTACAGTACTCAGAAGATTTCCTGAAGATATGTTACTAAGTTCAGTAACAATATGTCCTAATTTATTTTTAATAATTCTAATAGTAGCCTATTGATTTTGAATTTGATTTCCCATATTTAACATTATCTCTTCCATCGTTAACTTCTTTTCCTCAACTTGTGGGTTAGGTTAGAGTTAAATCCAGGAGGATAATAAGGTCGATAATTAGGATTTCCTTGTAAAAATAAATTTAAATAAAAATTTTGAAACACTCTAAGCATCACATCAAGGTAAATAAATTTCTTCAATCCATTTTGAAGCATAATCCACCATAATCAATATATACACATTTCCAAACGAAGGTATAAATGGTCTCATAAAATCCAATCCCCATGAATTAAAAAGTTCAATTTCTAAATTCAAAGTTAGAGGCATTTCATTTCTTTTTAAAATATTACCTACTCTCTAACAGTGATTGTTGGCTATTTTTTTTCAAAAATAAGATTTTAAAATTGAATTTGGAATTTAATATATATATATATATATATACAATGTAATTTTAATTTTGTGAAAATTGTATTTTTTTTTATTTTTTTGAAAAATGATGAGACCGAGTAGACCGCAGATGTCTAATAGTTTAAACAGCTGAGCACGACACCATAAAAGATATATCATCTTGAAGGATGGACATATCACTTATTGGTAGGCTTAACTACTAAAATTAAAAGTTTATGACTCTAATTTAGTCTGCAAAATTTATACCCAACAAATTCCCCTATCTAATATACAAATTAGATAGGGTTTAGATTAATCTGGGTTCTTAAATTCTCTATAGGAGCAAACCCCTAGAGTTAAATACCACTTAGACAACTAAAGTTACCTAAAACTCTAGATAATGATGAAAGGTTTTATCTTCAAGGATTCAACGTTCAAGTTTCCACGATTGTTCATAGGAAAATTCAAAGGGGATAGGTTCAAATAGGAACAGTTATTTCCAGAATCCA
Organism: Phalaenopsis aphrodite; assembly: GCA_003013225.1. Lineage (NCBI taxonomy): Eukaryota > Viridiplantae > Streptophyta > Magnoliopsida > Asparagales > Orchidaceae > Phalaenopsis > Phalaenopsis aphrodite. Next base: position 393,035 of record NEWO01000216.1, read on the forward strand.
AAAGGAGTGAAAAGTAGGAAATGTCGAAGATACTGAATAAAATTCAGTGACATCTCAAACTAATCTATGGTTTGGCTTTACATCTTTGAAAGGGAAGTTACTTGATGTTTCAATCCTACAAATTATTTAGATATTCAGGACTTATATTTGTATATCATATGCAAATAGCCTGAGAAAATGTGAGGATTTATGTCATACTAAACGACGACCTCGTAATCCTAAAAAGTTTAGGACTTATATCATACGATATAAAAAATTGTAGAAAGTCCTAAAAGATAATGTGAGGATTTATGTCGTGCCAAACGAACAACCTCAACGTCCTATATGTATGTTATTTAAATCTATAGAGGTTCTGCATAAGCTCATCCTTCTGTCTTTGGTAGTTAACTCGACCGTTGTCCGAAGATTAATCATCAACCGACCACGTCATCGTTTCGTTCCGAGAAAAGGAGAGAGAGAAGAGAGAATAATAAAAAAAAGACCATGCCTCGAACAGCCTATCTTAGGGGATTGCACAAGCATACTAGAAAGGTAGCAGCTAAAGCGTGAATACTGGTAAATGTATACAGTACAACAAAGAATAGACAAAAGACTATGTTGTAAGATGCGGTAAGAAAATGCATGGGACATGTAACAAACTACAGTACAGTATAAAATAAAAAGAATTATGCAGAAAATAAAGTAAGGAAACTACATAAATAAAAGCGTACCTAATCAAATTCTCTTAAAGCTTCAAAATAGATTGCAATTGTATGATATAAGTGGGTCAGGTAAACATTTGCAGATTATAAAAGAAAGGTTAAATGATGAGCATATGAAAGTTTCAAGATAAGATATTAGATTTCAATTTGGGGATAGGCTCAGCCTAGACCTCTTTTCTCTCTATCTCGATCTCACATGCAACTGATATATCAAGGTCAACCTATCAATATCAACTAGAGGCCACCAACAAATCACCCCTATAATCAGACAGTCTTAAACCCTATTATTTAGTGAAATTGTGTATAGAGTAGTATCTAAACTCATCAAAGTGTGGTGTACCTATACATGAAAGGTAGTATCTAAACTTATCAACATACTGTACATGTGTATGTGAAATGTAGTATCTGTCGTGCAGGGCGTAGTGTGTGGATATAGTGTCTTCATGTATAAAAAGGTGATATGATGATACTTAGATCCATCAAATAAAGGTATGTGGTGTATCTATATGTAGTGTGAAAAATTTACAATGTGATGTTTGAAATGTACGTGTAGGTGATATCCAATGTATGCATGTATTAGTCAGAATATGGTGTCTACAGTGTAGTGTTGTATCTGTTCTTTTGTGAGTGTAACATTTGTGCAGTGTCTGTAGTATTTATTCTTTTGTGAGTGTAGTATCAGTGTAATGTCTGTAGTATCTATTCTTTTGTGAGTGTAGTATCTGTGTAATGTCTGTAGTATTTATTTTTTTGTGAATGTAGTATATGTGTAATGTATGTAGTATCTGCTCTTTTGTGNCTGTAGTATTTATTTTTTTGTGAATGTAGTATATGTGTAATGTATGTAGTATCTGCTCTTTTGTGAGTGTAGTATCTGTGTAATGTCTGTAGTATCTGTCCTTTTGTGATTACCGATTCTCAAAAATTTTGGAAAAGGGTTAGAGCTGTTAATGATCTAGGGGTGATAGGGCATCACACTAATTGAATATTGATTTTATATTTTAGCTATAAACTAAGCTGTCAAATGGTTCTCTTGCATCATTGCCTGTTACCCCACGTCTCGAACTAATAGGCCACCTCAATATTTCATATGCTCATTCGACAAATTTTATACATTCTATGTTAAGAGAAATGAGAGAAGCATCTATTTAAGCATTTCTATAACATCCACTTTCTGCTTCTAAATTTAAACTTTAAACTCATATATATGATCATTACATGCTCTATCAGTTTCCTAAGGAGAAATACGTGGTTGCCAAGTTCAAACTTATAAAATTTATGTAAACAGGAAGCCAATTCCAACAAGAGATTGAAATCAGCTCCAAATATATGTATTCCAAAGTATAAAAAAAAATCCAATGGGTATTTCGAATAAGGAGCAGCAAAGAGGACCACAACTAAGTCCCTAAATACATCTTTCATGCCACAAAAATTGATTTCCTGCAGTACTCAAACGAGGGGGGCAACCTAAATATATTTCTCATACCATAAAGACTGATTTCCAGGATATATTTAAATAAAGGAGAGCAAAGAGAGCAAGAACCGAAGCCCACATGTATTCTTCAAACCAGAAAAATAATCCCTAACAGGTATTTAGGCAAAGGGAAACAAAAAGGGTTAAAAAAATGACCTTCGCAAAGAGGTTTCCAACATATATCTAAACAAAGGGAAGTAAAGAGTGCAAAAACTGAGCTCCATATGTGTTCATTAAACCCAAAAAATGGTTTCCAACATATATCTAAACAAAGGGAGGTGATATATCTAAACAAAGGGAGGTAAAGAGAGCAAAAACCGAGCTCCATATGTGTTCATCAAACCCAAAATATGGTTTCCAACATATATCTAAACAAAGGGAGGAAAAGAGAGCAAAAACCGAGCTCCATATGTGTTCATCAAACCTAAAAAAATGGTTTCCAACATATATCTAAAGAAAGGGAAGTAAAGTGGGCAAAAACTGAACTCCCATACAGCTACTCAAAACACCAAAAATATTTCCAATGTCCATACGCGAATAAAGGGGCAGGAAAAAGGTAAAACTGAGCCACCAACGCTGACTACTCAAAGCAAACAAAATATGGCTCCACTATGTATTCAAATAGGAGCAACAAGGGGAGCACAAAACAAAGCCCCTAAATATCAAATAAATCCATGTGCATCCACTTCAAACTAAAGAAACCAGAGAGACTCAAAATAAAAGCCTCTATCATTAAATAAGTCCAAAATTTTCCTTCAAATAAAGTAGGAATGAAAAGCTTAGGATAGGCTCTCCAAAATCAGACAAATCCAAATACATTGATTTCAAACTGAAGACAACCAAGAAGCTCAAAACAGAAGCTCCAATTAATCAAATAAATCCGTAAATCTCCATGTTAAAACAACGTAGCAAGAAAATGGTAATCAAAAGAACTAAAACACTTCTCGAAGTTTGAAAATACCTTCCTAGCCAAGAGAAACAGCAGTCCAAAGGCTAAAACAGTTCAAAATCTTCGTATAAAGCCTATGTAGTGACAAAAACTACTAACCAATACTCAACATAAAGAACCCACAAATAAGGACTCACGGCTAGGGACAACAAATGAAAAAAACCATCAACCAATGATTCCAATCAATGACTAAAGGTCCAGCCACAACCAGATTATAACCAAGCCCAACAAAGGCTAGAAGCATAATATAATTTTCTTAAAATTGAACTTAGTCTTAAAACAAACTTGTCCCAACATATAGCTAACTCGAACCCAGTAATTGACCAAAAGAACGAGCCACTACCAAGCTAAAACCGAGCAACCAAAGAGCTACCCAATTTCTTAACTATTTTCAATACTTAAATTCGAATGAAGGGAACAACAACAAGTAGAACCGAGCCACCAAATAGCTAATAAAGTCATTAAAATTAATCTCAAACATGTATTTAAACAAGAAATAGCAAAAAGAAATAAAAATGAATTCCAAATACGGTTTCAGTAATATTCAAACAAAGCGCAGCAGGGAGAATCCAAAATTGAGTCTCAAATATATTTTCAAATCATAAAAGGACTTACAGCAGGCATTGAAACAAAAGACAGCAAGGAAAATACAAAATTGAATTTTAACAGAGAATAGGAACTAAAAACCAAATTCCAACAAGAAGCAGGAATCAAAATCAAATCCCAACAGAGAGAGCAAAATGTAAGACCTAAATTCCCAATCATAAGGCAGAACTGTAATTTCAAATTCCCGGCCAAAATAAGCCAAACCGAGCCTCAGCAAAAGAGCTAGCAAATAGAAAAATGCTTTGAATACAACTCAATTAAGAATAGAGAATTGAATAAAAATAGTCTTTACATAAAACTGAGTGCAACTTCTCTTGAAACCAAATCAAATCTGAGACAAAAATGAAACTAGCATAGAGGCTAAATTGACTTATCCAAGAGAATAAAACTGAGCTTCCATGTTAAAACAAATCCATCAAGGAATCTAGATGTAGTATAAGCTGATTTAAACCATCGAATGGCTATTCCAATTATATCAATGATTCAAATAAAAGGGTAGCAAGAAGTATAAAGCCAGTACTTCAAATTATATCTTCGCAACAAAATATAATTTCCCAATATACAATCGAATAGAGGCAAAGGAAGTGACATAGATACAGTGTTAATTCATCATAACCAAGCTTAAAAATAACTACATCAAATAAATCTAACCTTGATTTCTTCTTAGATCAAGGAAATGAAAGATTGAAGAAGGATCATGAGATAAAGAAAAAAAACTTCCAACGAAAAAAAGAACCTCGACACTGTATTCCTCCAAAGTTTTCAAAAAAATCGTTCCCATTTTCTTCTCCCAATAGATATTTATAGGTAGACATGAGAGAATGACTCACTGGTGGTGAGCATCGGGACGGTGAGGAGAATAACCCACGAAGAGTAAAAAATCCCAACGAGATTCAAAATAAGAAGGTTATCAGACTCGTTTAGGCGAGAAAGTTCGTTACGACAGGCTACCGATGAGGCCACCGGCAACGAAGGCTCAAAAAGGGAAGGGATGACCGACAAACTGGCAAGAGGCTCCACGGCTCGGATAGGGCAAAGAATAGAGGCGCGAGAGAGTGAGATTTTAAATTTTAAAAGATTATCTTTTATAAAAAAAACTTTATCAAATATATTTTTATTTTATTATAGAAAATATCAATAAAATATTAAATTTTGTGTACTCCACTCGTGCTTGGAGTCCTGACAAAATGGGTGTCCTCCCTAGCCAAAATTGATGTCACGGATGCAATACCGCAGTCTGTTTCATCACCCAGAGTCATCTAGACAAAGTCATCGTCGATCGCGTCAAATTAACTTCGATTCGCGCGTGGCACGATAAATGAAATTATTTTAAACCGATCGGAACCGTTTAATGACTGTGATGAAAATTTTGAATGTTCCTTGCATAAGCAACAACCAAAGTCAAATACGACGCACGCATTGGCAAGTCAAACAACGCACGTGCCATGGTGTCCACCTACGTTTTTCAAATTTTTATAGGAGCTCAATTTGATCTTGAATATGTCAACCTTTCAATCAATTTAATTAAATATTGAGGATCTGCAACCGTCCATATGAAACTGCAAAGAGCGAAAGAAAAAAAAAGGCTTGAATTTCTAAGGGGTGTGGGTCCCAGTCTAGTCCTCTAAGAGAGTCAAAATAGGGGGTTCTTAAGGCTAGATCTTAGTGTATCTAGAGAAGGGAAAAGAAGACCTCCAAAATGAGATCAACAAATGGACCCCCAATAGGTGTGGTGTGCTACACAAGCACGACGCGCCTATTGACATTGACCGAAATGATCAACCTGATTCCTCAAGAATGTTCAGGTAACCATACTTGGGACAAATCAAATGTCAAGTTTGAGGTGAGGTGGAATACGATTTTTCCTGGTGATGAGGAAATGAATTTTCAAACTGTTGTGGGATTTGAATTTTTGAATTATTTCAAATGTCGATTTTCAAAGTGTATGCAAAAGAAATACTCAGAATTTGGCAATAACATTAAAGAATGTAAGAGAAAAGGAATCAAAATATGATCTTGATCCCGAAGAATGCGGTGAAAATAAGTGAAACAAAAAAGGACTATATCAACTCAGAATACCGCTAGGGAAGTTACATCCGAGTTAAGAGACGATAGAAGAATATATGTCACGCTAGGAAGGAAAGCATTGGGACTCATATCTAACCTAAGTGGTGACATAGGAAATATGTCTGCTACATTGGGTATGAAAGCACTGGGACTCAGATCCAACCCAAGAGGTAGCAAAAAGATCAGATTGAGAAGGAAAGTGTGGGGACTCATATCCAACTCAAGAGCTGATCGAAGAGAATCAGAATTTTGGTACTGACCCCGAAGTGAGAGTTGAAATTTGGGTATCAACCTCGAGAAGAGAATCAGAATTTA
>NEWO01000216.1:400063-427034 GCA_003013225.1 Phalaenopsis aphrodite
TATATATATATATATATATATATATATATGAATTTACATTGATGATTATTCATTTATAAATTTATTTACATATATCGTTCTTTGCTCACTAGCCTTTCTCAGAATTAGGGCAAATCAAATTTATTTGTTTTCTCAATGAATTGCCCAAATCGGCATTCGTAACTGTAAAATGAATTTCCAATATATATCGTCTTCAAATTGTCATATCATGAATATCATCTGATATCGAATACAATGTTGTTTGATTTCATGTAATCAAACATCTTCTGGAATCGTTATTGTGTAGTTTGTATACCCTAAACCCTGACAGAGCTTCTTTGGTTATGGCAAGCTGAATAACGGTTTCTTGATCAGATTGCAGATCATTTTACCAACTGCTTCATCTTTAAAGGGATATACTCTATTCAAATGTTCTGTCAGGGTTGGAATTGATCTATTATTTTCCTTATAAGTCCTCTGTTGGGATGATTTTGTACGGTATTGCCGAGGAGGCTGATGGCTTGGTTGTTGTTGTTCAACTTTTATCTCCAATGGCTGCTTACCCTTATCAGTAGTCGCAACAGTTCCAGACTTCTTCTCGAAGACTTTTGTGGGTCTCTGTTTTTCAAATTTCTCAATGAAACCAAGTTGTTTCGCTTCCTCTTGAAGACTCCCAGCCTTACTGAGTAATTTTCCAAAAGCTTTAATCGTGAATCCCTTGAGGAGGAAAGCAATTGGTCCATGAATACTCTTTAATAGGATTTCAATCGCATGTTGTTCTTGAAGTTGCGGTTCACATTTCATGCTTATATTCCTCCAACGTAGAATGTAATCCACAAGAGTTTCATCTGTTATTTGTTTCTCGATCACCAAGTCACCGACAGTAATATGGTGTTGAGCCCGGTAAATCATTTAATGAAGAGATCTTCGAATTCTGTAAACGTCTTAACAAAACCATTTGGTAATTCTTCATACCAATCAAATGTCACTCCTGATATGCTACTGATAAACTATCAGAAGAGTATAGCATCATTTCCCCCTGCATTATAACAACTGGCACAAAAATGTGCCACATGCTGTCGAGGGTTTTCTGTTTCATCAAAAGTTCTAAACAGAGGTGGTATGAAACCCTTGGGATATTGCACGACATCAAATTCTTCAGGATATGGTCTACCCCTTAGAATTGATGCACCACCTTCGGATTGTATCAAGGTTTCTTTCACCTGCTGTTCTATCATACGTTTAATTTCCTTTTCTGGTATCCAATTTTGGACATGATTTTTCTTATCATATTCTTCTTTATTAATAGAAGTGAATTCCTTTTTATTATCGTCAATCTGTACCACATCCGGTTGGTTTACCTCAATAGGCACTCTCTTTGGAGATTGTGGCTGGCTTTGTAAAGTCATAATAGCAGCCATCATTTCTTCCATTTTTGCTTTCATGTACTACATCTGCTCATCTTTTTGCTGAATAATCTTTTGCAATATTTGCACAGTATTCTCTTCTCCTGGTGCCTCTCGTAAGGATGAAGATGCTCGGGTTTCCACCACATTTATCTCAGCAAAATCTTCATCCACATAATCAGTCAAATCCTCTTCATCATCCAATTCATCTTATCTTTCTATAGAAAACTGCTTAATGTCATTTCTTAGCTTTTCTAGCCTCAATTCAATTGGGTCTTTCTTAGACACCTTAAGATCAGTCTGTGATAGCTGACAAGCAACGCTTTCAATGGCAATTGTAGCGGGCAACACATCACATGTGGAATTTTCTCTGGAATTTTCCATCATGGGTTCTTCAGTATGTGTTGGTTCAATGACCTTAGGTCGCCACACCATCTTCTCAGATACAAGTGTCTTGGGTTCGAGTGACTTATTGGTGACATCCAAAAGTTGAGAATCGGTGGGCCTCTAGTGTCTGAACCAGATACTTTACTAGGTAATCTCTTACTGCTCCTTGTTTATTCTGACCATGGTAAGGGCTTATCTTGTACCTTGGGTACACTTATCCTTGGCCCAAGACAATATTTAATGGGTTTTTGTCCCCTATAATTTGGGGGAAAAATAGCGGTAGGAGTGACGGCGACAGAAATGGGAGGAACACGGGCTCCCAAACGTTGTCTGATAGGAATCCTGGATGGTCATGGAGTGGCAGAGGCAGAACTTAAATGACGATCATCTGAACGAACTTTTCGAGAGGTTTGCAGAAGCAAACCTTCTCTCCTTCTCTCAAATTTCTTTGCAGGTTGTGAAACGAACCTATCATTTTTCAGAATCTGTCTCCTCATCTGGGGTGACATAGCGCTTCCGATCATATTGAGGATTTCATCAATAGAACATCTTTGTTTCTTTGTCAGCTTCTCAAAAACCATACAAACTCGCGTTAATGGTACAAATCCTTTGGTTTGTACTTGATTATAACGGTGGTAAAAATGAGACGGTGCGCAGCGATCTTCTGGACATCCTCTTCAACAAGAGCAGCAGATAGTAGATGAAACATGCTCCCCCTTAATAGAGGGGAGGTCTCAGGTAATCCAACTTCTTCAACGTCATCCAAGGAAATCGAGGCAACAACCTCGACAGCTTTCACTTTCTTGATCATGGCTATTTTTTTATTCTTGTTCCTTCTCTGAGTCCTAGCAGAGGTGCAGACCTTGAACTACACCCTATTTCAAACACAGAAGGTGCTGTCAAGAATTTTGAACCCTCCACAACGATAGGCTCATCATCTACCTGAATCTCCTTCCCTTTAAGTCGAGAGGGGAAAGTGACAGGTGCAGTGACTAAAGCAGTGGGGTAGTAATAGTTATTTTCATGGTATTCTTGACAATTTTAGCAATCTTTGTAACGGTAGCAATGTTCTTCTCAGCTGACACTCTTTTCAAAGGTGGGAACTCATGTGTCGACTTCAGGTTAAATTCCACCATGGGCTCCATCATTTCAGGGATTTTATTTCTCAATACAGCGACAGTAATGCCTCCAAACTTAATGTCAATATTGTCGAATCCTTGTCCAAAGTGAATGAGAGCTCTATCAGGCAGCTCATTCTTGTTTACAGCCAAGTCCATTCAAGTGTCGAAGGTGAAGATCAACTTTGGTGTGGTCATTTTCTGTAATTTCAAATTTTCAGAAATTAGACTTACGATGCTTGCAGCCATGGTTGAAACAATTTAAGACGACTATCTTGAATCAAATAAAATCATTCAACTGGGTGTCTCTTTCAAGACTTATCTGAACAAATTTCTTTATATATATACATCTTAAGCTTTATTTATATATTTTAAATAATCATATCAAAATGTCATAAATAAAGGAAAGAGTAGGATATGTAGGACATGTGTTTGTGATTTAAAGAGAAAGCTTCTCAAATCAAACTCACTCCTACGGATCATCTCTTAACGTCTTAAACCTATTAGGAATGCATTTTTTAAAAGATTTAAAGATTCTGGAACCTTTCTGTTTGTGGTTTATTAAATAGTGGCTCCAGAATCAAAGGAGTTGACAATAATTACTCAAGGAAAAAATGAGTGAAGTACGTCAACAGAAGAAAGATAGTTTGACCCATTAGGGGTATGAGCACACTATCGATGTTTGAAAACAAAACCTCTTGATCAAAATGGAGAGAGGAATGAATCCCCAGCAGAGTCGCCAGAAATTGTCGGCTATTTTTTTTTCAAAAATAAGATTTTAAAATTGAATTTGGAATTTAATATATATATATACAATGTAATTTTAATTTTGTGAAAATGATATCTTTTTATTTTTTTGAGTAATGATGAGACCGAATAGACCTCATATATCTAATAGTTTAAATAGCTGAGCACGACACCATAAATGATATATCATATTGAAGGATTGACATATCACTTATTGGTAAGCTTAACTATCTAAACTTAAAAGTCTACGACTCTGTTTTGGTCTGTGAAATTTATAGCCGACAAATTCCCCTATTTAATATACAGATTAGATAGCGTTTAGATTAATCTGGCTTCTTAAATTCCCTATAAGAGCAAGCCCCTATAGTTAATTACATCTTAGACAATCGAAGGTACCTAAAAAAACTCTCAATAATGATCAAAGGTTTTATCTTCAAGAATTCAATGTTCAAGTTTCCACGATTGTTCATAGGAAAAGTCAAATGGGATAGGTTCAAATAGGAATAGTTGTTTCTAGAATCCAAAGGAGTGAAAAGTAGAAAATGTCGAAGATACTGAATAATATTTAGTGACATCTCAAACTAATCTATGGTTTGGCTTTACATCTTTGAAAGGGAAGTTACTTGAGGTTTTAGTCCTGCAAATTATTTAGATATTTAGGAGTTATATATGTATATCATATGCAAATAGCCGGAGAAAATGTAAGGATTTATATCATACTAAACGACGACCTTGGAATCCTAAAAAGTTTAGGACTTATATCATATGATATAAAAATTGTAGAAAGTTCTAAAAGATAATGTGAGAATTTACGTAGTGCCAAACAAACAACCTCAACGTCCTATACGTATGTTATTTAAATCTATCGAGACTATGCATAAGCTCATCCTTCCGCCTTTGGTAGTTGTCTCGACCGTTGTCCGAAGATGAATCGTCAACTGACCATGTCTTCATCTCATTCTGAGAAAAGGAGAGATAGAAGAGATAATAATAAAAAAAGACCATGCCTCGAACTGCCTATCCTAGGGGATTGCACAAACATACTAGAAAGGTAGCAACAAAAGCATGAATACTGGTAAATGTATACAGTAGAACAAAGAATAGACAAAAAGACTATGTTGTAAGATGCGATAAGAAAATGCATAGGAAATGTAACAAAGTACAGTACAATATAAAATAAAAAGAATTTTGCAGAAAATAAAGTACGGAAATTAAATAAATAAAAGTGTGCCTGATCAAATTCTGTTAAAGCTTCAAAACAGATGCAATTGTATGAGATAAGTGGGTCAGATAAACATTTACAGATTTTAAAAGAAAGGTTAAATGATGAGCATATGAAAGTTTTTTGATAGGATATTAGATTTCAATTTGGGGATAGGCTCAAACTAGACCTCTTTTCTTATTATCTCGATCCCACAGGCAACTCATATATCGAGGTCAACATATCAATATCAACTAGAGGACACCAACAAATCACCCCTATAATCAGACAGTCTTAAACCCTATTATTTAGTGAAATTGTGAATAGATTAGTATCTGAACTCATCAAAGGGTGGTGTACCTATGCATGAAATGTACTATCTAAACTTATCAACATACAGTACATGTGTATGTGAATTGTAGTATCTGTCGTGTAGGGCGTAGTGTGTGGATATAGTGTCTGCATGTATAAAAAAGGTGATATGATGATACTTAGATCCATCAAATAAAGGTATGTGGTGTATTTATATGTAGTGTGCAAAATGTACTATGTGATGTATATAATGTATGTGTAGGTGATATCCAATGTATGCATGTATTAGTCAGCATATGGTGTCAACAGTGTAGTGTTGTATATGTTCTTTTGTGAGTGTAATATCTGTGCAGTGTCTGTAGTATCTGTTCTTTTGTGAGTGTAGTATCTGTGTAATGTCTATAGTATCTGTTCTTTTTTTAGTTTAGTATCTGTGTAAAGTTTGTAGTATCTATTCTTTTGTGAGGGTAGTATATGTGTAACGTCTGTAGTATCTATTCTTTTGTGAGTGTAGTATCTGTGTAATGTCTGTAGTATCTATCCTTTTGTGATTACCGATTCTCGAAACTTTTGGAAAAGGGTTAGAGCTATTAACAATCTAGCGGTGAAAGGGCATCACACTAATTGAATATTAATTTTACATTTCAACTATAAACTAAGCTGTTAAATGGTTCTCTTGCATCATTGTCTGTTCCCTCGTCTCGAGCTAATAGGCCACCTCAAAATTTCATATGCTCATTCAACAAATTTTATACATTCCATGTCAAGAGAAATGTGAGAAGCATCTATTTAAGCATTTCTATAACATCCACCTTCTGCTTCTAAATTTAAACTTTAAACTCATATATATGATCATTACATGCTCTATCAATTTCCCAAGGAGAAATACATTGTTGCCAAGTTCAAACTTATGAAATTGATGTAAACAGGAAGCCAATTCCAACAAGAGATTGAAATCAGCTCCAAATATATGTATTCCAAAGTATAAAAAAAAATCCAATGGGTATTTCGAGTAAGGAGCAGCAAAGAGGACCACAACTAAGTCCCTAAATACATCTTCCATGCCATAAAAACCGATTTCGTGCAATACTCAAACGAGGGGGGTAGCCTAAGTATATTTCTCAAACCATAAAGACTGATTTCCCATATATATTTAAATAAAGGGGAGCAAAGAGAGCAAGAACCGAAGCCCACATGTATTCCTTAAACCTGAAAAATAATCCTCAATAGGTATTTAGACAAAGGGAAATAAAAAGGGTAAAAAAAATGGTTCCACATGTATTCTTTAAACCAAAAAGAGGTTTCCAACATAAATCTAAACAAGGGGAAAGAAAGAGAGCAAAAACTGAGCTCCATATGTGTTCATCAAACACAAAAAATGGTTTCCAACATATATCTAAACAAGGGAGGTAAAGAGAGAAAAACCTGAGCTCCATATGTGTTCATCAAACCCTAAAAATGGTTTCCAACATATATCTAAATAAAGAGAGGCAAAGAGAGCAAAAACCAAGCTCCATATGTGTTCATCAAACCCAAAATATGGTTTCCAACATATATCTAAACAAAGGGAGGTAACGAGGGCAAAAATCGAGTTCCCATTTAGCTACTCAAAACATCAAAAATATTTCTAATGTTCATACCCGAATAAAGGGGCAGCAAGAAGCAAAAATTGAGCCACCAACACAGACTACTCAAAGCAAACAAAATATGACTCCACTATGTATTCAAATAGGAGCAATAAGGGGAGCACAAAACAAAGCCCCTAAATATCAGATAAATCCATGTGTATCCACTTCAAACTCAAGAAACGTGAGAGACTCAAAACAAAAGCCCCTATCATTAAATAAGTTCAAAATTTTCCTTCGAATAGAGTACGAATGAAAAGCTTAGAATATGCTCTCCAAAATTAGACAAATCCAAATGCATTGATTTCAAACTGAAGATAACCAAGAAACTCAAAACAGAAGCTCCAATTAATCAAATAAATTCGTAAATCTCCATGTTAAAATAATGTAGGAAGAAGATGGTAATCAAAAGAACTAAAACCCTTATCGAAGTTTCAAAGTACCTTCCTAGCCAAGAGAAACCGTAGCCCGAAGGCTAAAATCATTCAAAATCTTTGTAAAAACCCTATGTAGTGACAAAAACTACTAACCAATACTTAACATAAAGAACCCACAAATAAGGACTCACGACTAGAGACAACAAATGAAGAAAACCATCAACAAATGATTCCAACCAAAGACTAAATGTCCAGCCACAACCAGATTATAACCAAGCCCAATAATTTCTCGAAATTGAACTTAGTCGTAAACCAAACCCGTCCCAACATAGAGCTAAATCGAATCCAGCAATTGACCAAAAGAACAAGCCAACACCAAGCTAAAACCAAGCCACCAAAGAGCTACCCAAATTATTAAATATTTTCAATACTTAAATTCAAATGAAGGGAACAACAATAAGTAGAACCGAGCCACAAAATAGCTATTCAAGTCATTAAAAGTGATCTCAAACATGTATTTAAACAAGAAACAAATAAGAGAAGTAAAAATGAATTCCAAATACCGTTTCAGTATTATTCGAACAAAGGGCAAGAGGGAGAATCCAAAATTGAGTCTCAAAGATATTTTAAAATCATAAAAGGACTTACAGTAGGCATTCAAACAAAAGAGAGCAAGGAAAATACAAAATTGAATTTTAACAGAGAATAGGAACTAAAAACCAAATTCCAACAAGAAGCAGGAATCAAAATCAAATCCCAACAGAGAGAGCAAAATGTAAGCCCAAAATTCCCAATCATAAGGCAGAACTGTAATTTCAAATTCCCGGCCAAAATAAGCTAATCCGAGCCTCAGCAAAAGAGCTAGCAAATAGAATAATGCTTTGAATACAACTCAATTAAGAATAGAGAATTGAATCAAAATAGTCTTTACATAAAACTGAGTGCAACTTCTCTTGAAACCAAACCAAATCTGAGACAAAAATGAAACTAGCATAGAGGCTAAATTGACTTATCCAAGAGAATAAAACTGAGCTTCCATGTTAAAACAAATCCAACAAAGAATCTAGATGTAGTATAAGCTGATTAAAACCATCGAATGGCTATTCCAATTATATTAATGATTCAAATAAAATGGTAGCAAGAAGTATAAAGCCAGTACTTCAAATTATATCTTCGCAACAAAATATAATTTCCCAATATACGATCGAATAGAGGCGAAGGAACTGACATAGATACAGTGTTAATTCATCATAACCAAGCTTAAAAATAACCACATCAAAGAAATCTAACCTTGATTTCTTCTTAACAGATAGAAATGAAAGATTGAAGAAGGATCACAAGATAAAGAAAAAAAACTTCCAATGGAAAGAGAACCTCGGCACTGTATTCCTCCAAAGTTTCTGAAAAAATAGCACCCATCTTCTTCTCCTACGAGATTATCATAGGTAGAGATGAGAGAATGACTCACCGGCTGTGAGCATTAGGACTGTGAGGAGAATTACTAACGAAGAGTAAGAAATCCCAACGAGATTCAAAATAGGAAGGTTATCAGACTCGTTTAGGCGAGAAAGTTTGTTACGACAAGCTACTGGCGAGGCCACCGGCGACGAAGGCTCGAAAAGGGAAGGGATGACCGACAAACCGGCAAGAGGCTCCACGGCTCAACTAGGGCAAAGAACAGAGGCGCGAGAGAGTGAGATTTTAGATTTTTAAAGATTATCTTTTATTAAAAAAAAAAACTTTATCAAATATATTTTATTTTATTAAAGAAAATATTAATGAAATATTAAAATTTGTGTGATCCACTCGCGCTCGGAGTCTTGAGAAAATGGGTGTCCTTCCTAGATAAAATTGATGTCCCGAATGCAATAGTGCAGTCTGTTTCATCATCCAGAGTCATCTGGACAAAGTCGTCGTCGATCGCGTCAAATTAACTTTGATTCACGCGTGGCACGATAAATGAAATTCTTTTGACCCGATCAAAGCTGTTTAACGAGTGTGATGAAAATATTGACCGGTCCTCGCATAAGCACAACAACCAAAGTCAAATACGACGCTCGCAGTGGCAAGTCAAACAATGCACGCGCCACGGTGTCTACCTACATCTTTAAAATTTCTATAGGAGCTCAATTTGAGCTTCAATATGTCAGCCTTTTGATCAATTCAATTGAATATTGAGGATCTGGAACCGTCTATATGAAACTGCAAAGAGTGAAAGAAAAAAGGCTTGAATTTCTAAGAGTGTTGTAGGTCCTAGTGTAGTCCTCTAAGAGAGTCAAAATAGGGTGATCTTATGGCTAGATCTTAAAGTATCTAGCGAAGGGAAAAGAAGACCTCCAAAATGAGGTCAACAGTCATCGCATGTTTTTATATATCTATTAATATCTCTAAATAGAGTAAGCCAATAAAATCTCAATTACAAACTTTTATGAACAATTCTATCATTCCCCAAATGACCTCCAAATTTAGAAATGTGACATTTTTTAATAATTTCCTGAATTTCCTTATAAGACACACATCGTCTCTTTACTAAATCTTTGCATTATTTGTACAAATATGGGTCATCTCAAAAAATAAGATTTTTTATCGTTAATGAATTTCTTTTCATGTTATTTTTTCATTTCATATAGGAAAATACCACTAACATCATAATTCACAATATCAACATACCAAAGTATTTCCTATCCTTTTATAGGATAAATGTGTTCATCAGGAAAAGTTTCATTAATTACTTTTTCCAAATCAGGTGTTTTTACCTGTGCTAACTAAGATAGATGATCAGAAATTTGATTATCAGTCCCTTTCCTATCAACTACTATAAAATCAAACTCTTGCATTGGAAGTACCCATCTAATTAATCTTTGTTTCACATCTTTCTTTTGCATTAAATATTTAATAGCCGAGTGATCAGTATGCACAACACATTTGGCTCCAATTAGATATGACTTAAGCTTATCAAAAGCATAAACAAGGGCTAATAACTCTCTTTCAGTAGTGGTGTACTTAATTTGATCATTATTAAGAGTCTTACTAGCATAGTATATGACTTTAAAAATCTTGTCAAATCTTTACCCTAAAATAGCTCCAATTGCATAATCACTTTCATCCCACATTAATTCAAAAGGTTCCTAATCAGGTGAAACAATTATAGGAATAGTGATCAATTTTTCCTTTAAAATTTTAAAGGTTTTATAGCAATCTTTGTTAAAATCAAATTTTGTATCTTTTTCCAGAAGTTGGCATAAAGGCTTTGTAATTTTTGAAAAATCTTTAATATATCGCCTGTAAAATCCAGCATATCCTAAAAAGACCCTAACTCCTCTTACAGTAGTAGATGGAGGTAGGTTTGATATTACCTAAACTTTTGCAGGAACTACTTCCATGTCATTTTCTGAAATTTTATGCCCAAGCACAATTCCTCATGTAACTATAAATTAATATTTTTCCCAATTTAATATGAGATTAGTCTTTTCACATCATTCTAGAACTTTCTCTAAATGATTTGAACATATTTCAAATGAAGTTCTAAATATAAAAATATCATTCATAAAGACTTCTATCCCTTTCTCAATTAAATCACTGAATGATGTCATTACATAATCCAAAGGGTATTGACCAAAAAAAGCAAAAGTTTCATAAGGACTAGTAAATGTTGTTTTTTTTTCTTGATCCTCTGGAGCAATAGGTATTTGATGATAATCGGTATGTCCATCTAGAAAACAAAATATATGTGTCCAACCAGCCTATCTAACATCTGGTCCAATAAGGGTAAAGGGAAATAATCCTTTCTGGTGGCAGAATTTAATTTTCTATAATCTATGTAGATCCACCATCCAGTGACTTATCTTGTTGGTTTTAATTGATTATTCTCATTTGTCACTACGATCACTCCTTTCTTTGGAACACAACAAATAAGACTCACCCAAGCACTGCCTGAAACATGATATATGATTCCAACATCTAATCATTTTAAAATCTCTTTCTTGACGATTTCTTTCATCATAGGATTCAATCTCCTTTGAGGATCAGCTCTTAGTTCATATTGATCTTCCAAAAAATTCTATGCATGCAAATTGAAGGAATGATTCCTTTAATATCAGCTAATGTCCATGTAAAAGTTTTTTTTTATCTTCTCAAATTTTTCAACAACTGTTGTTCTTGTGTATCAGTAAATTCTGAAGATACTATAACATGTAATGTAGATAAATCTCCTAAGAAGGCATACTTTAAATGGGTAGGAAGTGCTTTTAGTTCTAGTTCAAGAGGCTTCTCCATGGATTAAATCAAATTCCTATTACTTTCTGTAGGGTCTATCCATTCATTTTTTTCCTAAATATAATTCAAATCTTCATTACTCACTTCTGTAGATTCATCTTGTATTTTATCCTCATCCTTATATTCCACATATTCTTTTTCAAATTCCTTTTTGAATGTCTTCATGAAATATTTATGGCTTAAATATTCATTAATATACATTCTGAAGTATTCAATCTCTTGCACTTTTGCATGGTATTTCATTGATTTTGCAATATTAAATGAAACTTCTTGATCACTAACTCTCATAGTTAGTTCTCCTTTTTGCACATCTATCAAATCTCTTCCAGTGACAAGGAATGATATTCTTAAATGATAGGAATTTATTTATCTTCCTCCATATCTAATACAATAAAATCCACAACAAAGATAAATTTATCAACTTTTTTCAAAACATCTTCTATAACTCCTTTAGGATAGTTAATCGAACGATCAACTAACTAAAGAGTTACAGTTGTATGAAATATTTCCTAAACCCAACCTTCTGAAAATTGATAACGGCATAATATTAGTACTGACTCCAAAATTACATAAAGCTATTCCAAAAAATATTTCCCCAATAGCATAAGGAATTGTAAAACTATTAGGATCATTGAATTTTTCATGATGCATTTTCTAAATTATAGTGCTACACTCTTCATTTAGTGCAATAGTTTCATTATCTACGAACTTCCTTTTCTTATTAAGTATATCCTTCATGAACTTCATATATTTTGACATTTTTTCCAAGGCATCAACAAATAGAATTTTTATCATTAATTTCCTCAATATTTTTAAAAATTTTGAAAATTGGTTATATCTATTTTCACCTTCAATCTTTGAGGAAATGGAGGTGGTGCTCTTTATAAAGTGATTCGCATTAATTTAAAAGAAAATTTTGTGTAGAAAAATCGTAAAAATAAAATAAAAATACCCTCTTGCTCAGTGAACAAAGGAGAATAATGTGGAATAGTTTTCAAGCCCATTTGATGCATAAAATATTTTTAATTATTTAAATACTATCTGGAATCATTTGATTCTCCATGCATATTGACACATCACCTTGGCTTGAAATTTTGACATATTGTAGCCTCTGTAAGGGGGAACTTTCTCTAATTTTTCTAAAGTCAGAGGAGGTCCCTATATAGAGAGCCACATTTTTCATCATCTTCTATATTATTTCCTTAAAATAATCATGGAAATTATAATATTAATAATTAAATCCGAAGAAAATTTTAGAAAGTCAACTATGACCAGAGAAACCTTTGAAAATAATTTCATGAGTCAAGCCATTCAAAATATCCTTAAATTTTCCAAATACTAAATCACTAAGATAATTGATTTTGGAAAATACAAACATTTAAATGACTTGATTTTTAATCTCCATTGTGATTTATGATCCAGAGCACTCATCATAAAAGTTTCAAAATATTTTGAGTTCATTTAATAACTTAAATTGATTTTTAAAGACAAATACCACTCTTGCCACTTAAATGATTATTAAAAATCAAAATATAACTCAAAAAATTATGAAACTTAGTTTTTTTAGTTCTCTGTGATCATGGGTATTTTCTAAAAATAAAATCATGTTTAAAGTAAAAAACTTGATTTTCAGCCTATTTTAAATACTTAAAATAATTAAAAATTCATAAAAATATCAAAAATAATAAAACTCATGGAAATGTTCTAAATTGTTTCTTAATCACATAGGAACAATTAGAATATTTTTCCTGATTTTCTAAATAAAGACATTTATTTTCAAAACTTAAAAATAATTTTTAAAAGGCTAAAAATGAGTTTTCACTAAAATAATTCCAATAAATCAAGAAAAATCAGAAAAATATAAAATTTGTTCTTCTCAGTTCTCTGACCTTAGAGAGATTTTTCAAAAATACAAAACTTAATTTTCACCACCTAAAATATTTTATTTTTATTAAATATCCCAGAACTCAAAATAATTCTAATAAATCACAAAGAATTCAAAAAATTATGAAATCTTATCCAAAGGCTTCTCTGGTCTAGGTCTACCTCCAGTAAAAATTCAAAGGGATTATAATTTACCTTGGTCAAGTTAGGAATTTTCTTTGAAACATCCTATTTTTGCATGAAAATAATTATATAAATTAAATTAAATTTTGAAAAATCACATTTTCTCCTCTGATGTCTCAATTGACCCATGAATGAGGTAGGATAAAAATTTTAGAGTCATTTGAATTGAATTTGATAAATTATGAAGTGTTAGAGCATTAGGGAAAAAATGTGTAATTTTGGAAACCTTGCCTTAATTAACATTTAGGCTTAATTCAAAGGAGGAAAAATGGGTAATCTCTGATCTTAATTAATTTATGCTTGAAACATAAGGGGTTAATTGGTAGAAACCAATCTCACTTTATTAATTAAGATTAATAAATTTCTAAAATTTGGAAGTTTATTAAAATTAAATGATCCTGGACTTAGGGGTATAACTTTTGAAGTCAATCATTAATCAATTTAATACCCCTATCTTGATTTTCAAATAAAATTCAAACCATGAATCATGACCACTTAAAAACTTAACCCTCTAATTAAGACACTCACCTAGGTCTTCAGGGCTTAGTGGTGACGTAGGCTAAATCAAAATTGACTAAAAAAAGGATTAGAGAAATAAAAAAAATCAAACATCCTTGAAACATCATTAAGCCCAATAAGGACTAAAATTTGGCTAAGTGTTCAAATTACAATAACTTGCCCCTTTAAGGGTCTTCACCCTCATAATTTTTAAATTAAATGATAAATGATAATTACCCCTTTCTTAGGGATAATTGAGACATCGATGTTCACCGAGCATTAAGGATATTTACAGGATGGACCATTAAGCAAAATGATAAGTTTAAATGGACTCGAGGCTTTTTACTAGTTGGTGAGGGAGAGGCATGGACCTGTCTCCCCCTCTTAACTTGTTGGATACCTCAGAGGCCAATTAAACTTAATATTCTTTGCTTAAAAGAATCATCCTTAAACTTTTGAGGACTTAACAAAATACAACATAGAGTTAGGAAAACCCCCCAGAACTTTACTTTTTCTGCTCTTCATAAATGCCTTCACATGCATTTTAAGTTTCAGGTGGTGGAACGAGAAGACTCGTCAGGTACGCTTTCACATTTTATAGTACCGTCTTACTTCTGTCTTTTCCTTACATGTTTTAAGCTTGCATTTACCTACATGCATGAAATTAACATAAACTTGCATGTTAATCATAATCATAACCATACCCAAAACCAGAACTAAAATCAACCAAAATAAAATGCAGCGCCACAACATTCAAATTATAAAACAACTCAAGATTTAATCACAAACATCATACAAAACCAAAACTTCAACTAAACTAAGATGCCTCTATCGGATGATCGGGAATTCCTCGGAGGAGGTAACCTACGGTTGCTAACGAGGCTTCCCACGGTTTAAATGAAATTATGGAACTCATTAAGTTGGGTTTAATAAGTTCATTTGGACGAAGTGAATCAAATAGAAAATAGTGATGCCGGAACGAGGGAACCGTAGGATCCTAACCGGTGTCGCTCTAATCAACTTTAATATGCCCTCATAAAATTTAAAGAACTTCAACCATAGGGCCACCTGATTTGATATTATAACTTGACACAATAGATAACTTAAATTCATCGCGACAGGAGCTTGGAGCTAGCATAGTGGGCAGCACGACCATCTTCAACAGCAACACCTGTCTTCCCCAGCTAAACCAATCTTCCTTCCTTAGACTTAAACAACAAAGCCATAGGACTTCGAGGTTGCTTGCTTATGCAACGTAAATCCTCACCTTATCCTTTGGCCTTTGCATAGCCCTGTTATACAATATAAGCCCTAACTTGTCTTAGGATTCTGAGGTTGTCGTTTGTCATGACCTAAATCCTCACATCTTCCAGGCTATTTGTGTGATCATTTCACACAAATCTAAGCCCTAACTAATAAAATTGGCAGGATGAAACACCTAAATATTTCTTCTTAAGATTGAAGCCAAACATTAGGATAGCTTGGGAAGTCACCGAGGTTCTCCTCTGGAGCATGATATCCTCTAGTTCCTCCTTCCTTTGAATTCTAATATAAAATGTTCCAAATTTGAACCAATCCCCTTTCACACCTCTATGTCTGATTTCGTTGAAGGGTCTTACCCTTTGAAATTCCTTGAAGATAATATTCCTTGATTTTTATCGAGAGTCTTCTTAAGTGACTTTAGTCATTTAAGATGTAATTAACTATAGGGGCTTGCCCTTATAGGAAGCATGTCCAAACATAGCTTAATGTAAACCCTATTTAATCCTTTATATTAAATAGGGGAACTTGTCGGCAAATACAAAGGTTTCACAGACCAAACAGACGTCATACTTTCCTTAGTTTATTTTAATTGAGCCTCATCCTCAAGTCTTGTGTTTATCCTTCGGGATAGATACAGGATTTGAGGTACAGTGCTCTTTCATTTTAAACTATGAAAAATATGGAGTTAGTTTGATTTCATACTTCAATGTCCATCCGAAGCGGGCAAAGAGATTTCGATTCCGACGGCTTCTTACGGGCAACCCCACAAACCAACTCGAAATAACGCTGACAGCTTCTGGCGACTCAGCTGGGGACAAGCTTTTCTCTCCATACAAATCAAGAAATATTATCTTCACACATCGGTAATCTGCCCATGTCCCCCTTAGACCAAATTACCCTTATCCGTTGTCATACTTTACCCATTTCTGTCTTGGGAAAGTGCTGATAACTCCTTGGAATTCAGGACTAGCTGTTCAACCATCTTTGAACAGAGGGGTTCAGAAGGCCATTAAGGACTTTTTAAATTTTTATGTGGGGTCGGACCCCCAATAGGTGTGTTGGTGGATTAAATCCAGCTGGGCATTTTCTTCCACGAATTGGGTCCCGCACTGGGTCCTAAACTTTCTCACAACTCGTTTCCACATTTGTTTTGATACTTCACGAATTGAACCAACCCGTGTTGTGTTGCGCGCACTTTAAGACATTAATTTAATTTTACACCCTTTTAAATAAAGATGTTAAAATTACCCGTAAATTAAGACCTGCCCGGTCTACAGATTAACCTCTATTTCTTTAGTGCTTGCACTAAAGATTACAAGGTTTTTGGCCATATAGCTGACCCTAAAACTTTCTGTTTTAAATCCTGTTGTGATGGTTTACCCGACGCTAACCTTTTCTTGCAACCTGCCGACAAACCGCAACGCCCGTAACGTCGCTCCCACCATCAAGTTCGGAACTGGATTTGAAGACCTCGAGGTTATCCTCGGGAAAGCCCCGTTCGTGGTAATGAAGATCGCTGCCCGGAAAGTTCAAGAGTCGTCTGCAGAATTCAGTTTGAGCTGCCTTCAAGAATTCCCTGCCGGTAAGAAGGCTAAAGTTGTCGTCATCAAGCCTACTATCCCCGCTGCTGCTAAGGGGAAGGAAGTGATGATTGTCAAAGATTCGACTGAAGGATTAACTGTTCCACCACCTTTGAAATAGGGTCAAGCTCAAGGACAGTACCACTGACCCGAACTCAAAGGAGGAACCGCAATAGGAGAGTTCGGAGGGCCATTACAGCCCAGACTCTTGAGAACAAACCTGATGAGGAGGAGCCTCATCAAATTGAAGAGATATTACCAGAAGTTTACCCACTCCTGCGAGGGAGTAGATTCCATCCTCTGACAGATACTGATGGATATGAGAGTATCCGGAAGATTTCTACTGCATTACCATCACCTCATGGACATGGTGAGAAGGGAAATAAATTCAGCCCCATCACCCGAGTTAGTGCAGTCTTCAGAAGGCATGCTATTAAAGAAGGATGTTCTGTTAGTGAACTACTTAGATGAGTGGGATATGTGATTTCCCCTCGTATGAAGAATGAAATTTTGAAGGATATTAAGTCCGCTAGAAAATCTCGTAGGTCGACTATAGAGTCACCTACCTGTGTTCCCGTTTGGCTCCGTTTGGGAAACTGAGTCGATACTGTTATGGTCACCACCGATCATACCACCACCAGAACCATAGGTCGCCAGCCGATTAAGTCAAGACTGGGTCCGAGAGGTTCACCCGTTATTTCTACAGTCGTGGAAAGAAAGACAAGACGATTACCTGACGATGTAGCCGATCTACACCATGGGGAGCATACCTTCCCTCGACATATCGATGTCTCTACTAAGACGCCCCGTCCTAAGGCATCATTGTTGAAAAGGAAGAAGGTATGGGTACCAAGGTAGCTGCACCGATACAGTTCAGTGAACCTGCAAAATAAGAAGGAGAACCAATGCCTGAGATATCTGACATCATCGTGACAATAGCTAGCGGGATGGAGGAATAAGTTGAGGATTTCCATCAGGGTCCTTCAGATCTTAAAGCAATCAAGGAATTGATAATTGAAGAGAAGGTTAAGAAACTCATGATTGAGATTTCTGAGTTAGCACGAGAACACGGAGTTTCTGTCAATAGTGACAACGAGGATTTTGATTACAGTGATTACTTGGAGGAAGATTTCATGGATGTCCATGTGATCCAAACCAAAGCTACCACATCTGCACGCGAGACTCAACCTCACACGGAAGAGAATGTTGTAGAGTTATCCTCCTCAGGGATGAGCAAGTTGTTCAACTGGAGAAAAGAATAGAAGAGATGACTGCAGCTATGACCGCCATGGCCACCATTCAGGGGCAATCACAAGCACCGCGATTGGCTTCCCCAGAAATTAACCAGCCAGAAATCATACACATCGCAGACGAAAGAAGGGAGGCTACTTTGACAGACAAAGAAGAACAACCGAAGAAGGATTCTCCATCAAGTGTCATGCCAGAAAAAGAGTTCAAGCAAATGGTTGAACAAGTGCGGGATGCCTTAGCCCAGTCCAAGGGCGGTGCGTCAATTTTAAAGGGTAGACCTTATCCGGAGGAATTTGATGTCGTGCCTTTCCCCCAAGGGCTTTGTAACCCCAAAATTCAAGATATTCGATGGGACTGGAAATCCCAGACAGCACATAGCACATTTTCGAGCCAATTGTGGAAACACAAGGAATAGCGAAGCTCTACTCTGCCAGCAGTTCATTAGTAGCTTGTCATGGATCACTTTTGACTAGTACGGTGACCTGCCCAATGGGTCAGTTAAAACATTTTCTGAGTTGGAACAGTTATTTGTGAAAAGATTTGCTGGAGCACAGCATCATGTGTCTATTGGAGAACTCATGATGGAGAAGCAGAGGCCTAGTGAAACCTTGACAGACTATATTTTGAGGAGGAGAAACCTTAACATGAAGTGTGAACCTCAGCTACAGGAACATCAAGTGATTGAGATTCTACTCAAAAGCATTCATGGGCTAGTAGCTTTCATGCTTAAGGGACTCACCATCAAATCTTTCCAGAAGCTACTCAGTAAAGCCAGCAGTCTGCAAGAAGAAATGAAGCACACGGAGCCACATGAAAAGGCTAAGGTAACCAGAGTACTTGAAAAGAAATCAGGGGTAGTCGCAACTGTCGATAAAGGAAAGCAGCCGATAAAGATATATGCAGAAGATCATCAGCAATCCTCTTCACAGTACTCTCAGAAACAGGGCAGTCAATCCAACCAACGACCGTCTCAGGAGGGATCACCTCGAACAACAGGTAAAAGAATATCCCTGTTGGAGCGACAGAAAGTTGTTTATTCCTTCAA
Source organism: Phalaenopsis aphrodite (assembly GCA_003013225.1). Lineage (NCBI taxonomy): Eukaryota > Viridiplantae > Streptophyta > Magnoliopsida > Asparagales > Orchidaceae > Phalaenopsis > Phalaenopsis aphrodite. Next base: position 419,195 of record NEWO01000216.1, read on the forward strand.
AGATGAAGCTGTACCTAAGCTATTCAAAAGTTTGATGAAGAAATTAGAATTCAAACTGCCTGATCCAAAGAAACCCGAAGAGGTGGTAAGAAGAATGAACCGAATTATTGCCCGTACCATCGGTTGCTTGGGCACACTATTGACAAGTGTTTCATCTTTAAAGATTGGCTGGAGAAGAAACTCAAGGAAGAGAATATTAAAATCCCGAAGGAATATTTGAGAGAACCTGAAAAAGGTTCCATAAACATGATTTCAGCTGAGTCAATCTCCCCAATTGATCCATATGTCGGAACAGATGGATGGAGTACAACTTGGGATGAACTCAAGAGGGTCCTCAATCAAATGCAGGATTCATCAAAACAAGCTTCTACAGATACCAAAGAAGGATGGAATGAGGTATGGAGCAGATCGTCCAAGAAGATACTAAACAAGCTACAGTCTGCATCAAAACAAGCCTCCTTTCAGAGTCTGCAGCATACCGAGCCCGAGATGAAGATTTCACCAGAAAATCCGTCATCACCCAAGACAAAGAACAAGAAAAAGAAGAGCGTCACTGCCAAGATTAATAGCACAGGGGGTAGGATAGGGGCTGCCTCTAATAGATTGGTTGTCTCGAATTCGGGGAAGAAAGTCCTCGAACCCTTGACTTTGTATGATTATCTTTTTGTCCCTCCGGGGTCTTATGAATATAATGGTTGTGATTTCGGCTACGTTTTGACTATTTCTACCAATAACGTGACTGATTATAACCAAGCTGGTTGCGATCTCGATCCTCAAAATGATCCTCAAATCGTACTTGAGTCCAATGAACTTGTTGTCAAGTCTAAAGAAGATATCAACGATATCGCCTACGACAGCACTTATAACGAAGATCCAACTCTCGAGCGTCAAGATGCACTGCTTGCCATCAACTTAGATCTTACCGACAAAGAGGAAAAGACACCAGAAGATTCAACAATGATATCTCAAGAAGAAGAAATCACAGAGGTCAACTTAAGGAGCAGAAAGGTATTACCACCAAGAATAGCTCCAGCAGACAAAGGAAAACAGATAATGACTCGAGAAGAGATACCCCCACCTCCGCCAGTGGAAAAGCCGCATAATCAAGATAAAATTGGAGGACCATACAAACTAGATTACAACATGCTAGCTCATCTTAGGAAGTTGCCTGCCCGACTAAGCATCTATGACGCTCTGATCCTGTCAAAGGAGATAAGAGAGTCTCTGGTTACAGCTTTACTAGATCCAGAAATTTGCTTAGCTCAGTTGGCTAGCACATCCTCAGATAAAGTTTGCTCGTTGAAAGAACAGTCGGGGGAAGCCTTTACAGACGAAGACTTGCTGCTCGGTACCGCCGACCACAACCGTCCACTCTACATCTTCGTCAACATTGACAGATTTGTGTTATCCAGAGTTTAAATGGATCCTAGAGAATCTCTTAACTTGATGAGTCTACGGACATTAGCATATTTAGACTTCGACGTTCGGGAGCTCATACCCTATAAGATGATGTTAAGAGGATTCAACCAAAAGTGAGAAAGAGCCCTTGGATCAATCTCATTACTTATGAAGGTTAGAGAACTTGTAACAACCGTTAAATTTCATATCATCGATGTCGAGACCTCTTTTAACGCCCTATTGGGTCAACCGTGGATTCATGAGCATAACATGGTTCCATCATCCCTACATCAGTGCATTAAATACCGCAAAGATGGACAAGAAAATTGCATAAAGGGAGACCTACAACCGTTTTCAGTGCATGAAGTTGGTATCCATGAAGATGCTGCCTACTACGCGACTCCGAAGAAGACTATCTTCTCACGCGAGATTTTGAAAAACAAAGATAAAGATTCAGAGAGGTCACAAAAAGAAGGCCATACAACCCCCCTTCAACGACCTTCTACCACTCCCCTACAACGAGTTGGTGGAGGTTCTTCTAGTTCACGCACCCGAGGTCGAGGCCGGGGACGCGGACGAGGAAAGATCAATTTAATTGTTGAACGGACTAGGCCAACTATCAACATTGGTGATGAAGACAGTTCTGAAGAAGAGGTAATGATGACAAAATAGAAGAAGCCTCAGTACGGGATATCCCTAGAAGATATAGAGAGAAATGAATATGAAACAATGTATGATCGGATAAACTACTATGTGAATACTATGACCCTCACTCCGATTCTCCCTCAAAAGGTCGAGAGTTTAGAGGTCAAGGAATTCTATAGTTTGGTTCAAAGCCGATCAAATTTTATCGCGCTTCTACCTCTACTGAGCTTGAAAAACATGTAAATTGGGATGTTGATGCTAATGAATTTGTGGAATTGCCTTTTAAATATTTCTCGCTTGTGTTCAAAAGTTAATTCAACAGGGACACTTACCAAAACAAATGCCAAAAGATAAATTTCAACTCTTTGAAAAATTGTGGAATACTAAAAGATGAACTCCCAATTCAAAAGAAGGTCTCAAATTTGGTACAATTGGACCAGTCGATGATTCTGAATTTTGCATGGTTGTTACTAGTGAGTCAGAAGAGGATTGCCTCGATGGAGAGGATGACTCTACCGATCAACCAATAGAAGATGCTCTGCCATAATTTGAAGAAGAATTTAAATCCACTATCGATGAATTGAAGGAGATTAACCTCGGGACTGAAGAACGACCCCGGCCTACATTTATAAGTTCTCTACTTAATGACGAAGAATCTGCAGAACTGGTCAAACTATTAGCAGAATTCAAAGATTGCTTCGCATGGAGCTATGATGAAATGATAGGACTGTCAGCAGAGGTTGCAGTCCATAAACTTAAGGTGGACAAGAATGTAACCCCGGTAAAACAAGCTCCCAGGAGAATGCGCCTCGAAATAGAACAACAAGTCATTGCCGAGGTAAAGAAGTTGATAGACGCTAAATTTGTTAAAGAAGAGCAGTACCCCATGTGGTTAGCAAATATTGTACCAGTTAAAAAGAAAAATGGACAGATCCGCATTTGTGTTGACTTCAGATACTTGAACAAGGCATGTCCAAAAGACGAGTTCCCACTACCTATACCGGAGACGATGATGGACATCGCTTCAACACATGAAATTTTCTCCTTCATGGACGGATCGTCGGGGTATAACCAAATCAAGATGACCCCCGACGATGCAGCACTTACAGCTTTCAGAACACCGATTGGAATCTTCTGCTACACAGTGAAGCCGTTCGGCCTAAAGAACGATGGAGCAACATGTCAGCGTGCAATGACAAAGATCTTTGACGACCACATTCACAATCAAGTAGAATGCTACGTGGATGATCTGGTCATCAAAAGTAAATGAAAAATAGACCATTTGTACGATTTGAGGATTATGTTTGAATGGTTACGACAATATAACCTTAAAATGAATCCCTTAAAGTGCGCCTTTGGCGTTACCTCCGGGAAATTTCTAGGATTCGTTGTCCGTCATCGGAGAATCGAGATCGACTCGGCTAAGATTAAAGCTATCTTGGAAATGCCTCCCCCTAGAACCTTGAAACAACTACGTTCCTTCCAGGGGAAGTTGACATATCTGAGATGCTTTATTTCTAATCTCTCAGGTAGGTGCAGCCTTTCTCGACATTAATTAAAAAGGATGCCAAATTTATTTGGGAAGAGAAATGTCAGCGGGCCTTTGAGGAAGTTAAAAAGTATTTAAAGACACCACCTGTTTTGGCAGTCCCTATCCCAGGGAAACCATTGATACTTTATACCGCGGCTTTAGATGACTTTTGTGGAGCCATCTTAGCCCAAGTCAATGAGGAGGGAAAAGAAAATGCTCTCTACTACTTGAGTCGTCGTCTAATACCAACGGAGGTAAGGTATCCACCTATTGAGAAGCATTATCTAGCGCTAATTTTTGCCGCTCAAAAACTTAGACATTAAATTCTTTCTCATAAGATCACCTTAATTTCGAAAGTTAATCCATTGCAATATTTGATGACCCGACCAACACTCTCCGGACGTTTAGCGAGATGGTCAATGATCTTATTACAATTTGATATAACTTTTGTGCCCCTCTGTGTTATTAAGGGATAGATTTTAGCAGATTTTCTCGCTGCACACCCACTGCCAGCTGGGTCCTCTCTCAACGACGAGTTACCAGACGAGCAGATACTACAAATGGAATTTTCCAGTGCGCAGCGCTGAGAAATGTACTTCGACGGTGCTTCATCAGCCAGAAAAAACAATGGATCAGACACAGTTACACCAGGCAAGGCAGGGATCGGTTTGATCTTTATTACGCCAGATAATGGTATGTTGAGGTTTTCGTACCACCTGACGGAGCCATGTACCAACAATGAAGCAGAGTATGAAGCCTTAATCACCAGATTGGAATTGGCAATTTTGATGGATATAACGAACATCGCCATTTATGTCGACTCTCAACTTGTCATCCAGCAAATCGCCGGACAATACCAGATAATGGTATGTTGAGGTTTTCGTACCACCTGACGGAGCCATGTACCAACAATGAAGCAGAGTATGAAGCCTTAATCACCGGATTGGAATTGGCAATTTTGATGGATATAACGAACATCGCCATTTATGTCGACTCTCAACTTGTCATCCAGCAAATCGCCGGACAATACCATCTGTACACGATGAAGCTCTTGGAGCAGATTCCTGAGGTGACTTTCTACCAGATTCCTCTGGGAGATAATGCTCATGCTGACGCTTTAGCAAAACTCGCTAAGGAAATGGCGTGTCCCCCGGAGGATTCCATCAAAGTCACGGTGCAAGGAAGACGAGTCTTGTCTCGAAGCAACTTCAAAACCCTACACAAACTCGGAAAAGAAGAAACCATGAATACAGTTGCAGACAACAACAAAGATTGGCGCAAGCCATTAATAAAATATTTGCATACTGGAAAGCTGCCAGATGACAAGTTTGAGGCACACCACATCACAAGAAGGGCCATGTCTTATGCCCCGGTGGGAAATGTTCTCTACAAAAGATCGTTCGACCAAATGTAACTACGGTGTTTGAGCAAAGCTGAGGCACAAAATATTGTCAAAGAAGTACATGACGGATTTTGTGGCGCTCACCAGTCGGGACCGAAAATGAAAATGAAGATTAAAAGACTTGGATATTATTGACCAGCGATGATGTCCGATTGCACGGATACCGCCAGAAGATGTCACCAATGTCAGGTGCATGGGGTGGTCTTACACCAGCTTCCGAATGTGCTACACCCAACTGTTGCCTCGTGGCCATTCGAGTGTTGGGGCACGAGCATAATAGGTCCGAGAGACCCTTCATCTTCTAAAGGACACAGATTCATACTTGCTGCTACAGATTACTTCTCCAAATGGGCAGAGGCAGTACCGTTACGTGAGGTTACGACACAACACGTCCTTCAACTTTTCAAAAGCCAAATCGTCGGAGTACCGCGAAGAATAATCTCTGACAATGGGACAGCTTTCAAAAGCACAAAGATCAACAATTTCGTCAAAAGACATGGGATAGATTGGAGATACTCTACAATTTACTATACTAAAGTAAATGGTCTTGCTGAAGCTTTCAACAAGAAACTGGTACAGATTTTGAAGAAAACATTGGATGAAAAAAAAAGGGATTGGCATAACAAACTGTTAGAAGCCCTGTGGGCCTACCGGACGACTTTCAGGACTCCCACTCAGTGTGCACCTTATATGCTTGTGTACGGGACCGAGGCCGTGCTACCACTAGAGATACAGACACCATCTCTCAGAGTCGTCGTTGCCAACCAACTTACAACAGAAGAAATCACAAAACTCAGACTTGAAGAACTGGAGAGTCTCGAGGGAAAATGATTGGAAGCGCAGCAAAATTTGGAACTCTACCAGGCGAAGATGGTACAAGCCCATGACAAATTGGTCCGCCCAAGGACATTCAAAATTGGTGACCTCGTACTCGTGCTCAAAAGACCTATTCTTGCTCGTCGCAAAATAGGCGGAAAATTTGAGCCAACTTGGGAAGGACCATTTGTCGTTGAGAAGGTTTATACAGGAGGAGCCTACCAGTTAGTAGACTTCCGGGGTGAAAGACCCAAGTTACCGATAAATGGACAATACTTGAAGACCTTTTACATGACCTGATGCTGCTTAATGTTGCTTACCGTTGCTCGCTTTTGCTTGCTTTAAAACTTTCAAACCTTGATTGTTTTAGGGTTATCTATATGGCCATATGTCTATGACCGGGTCCAAATTTTGTAATTTACCCCATACATAATGAAAATTTTGAGGAAATTTTTTTGAGCTTTACACGTTCTCTCTTCTACTTTTGGATTTAAAATTCTATAGAATTAAAACAAAACTCACACATAAAACGAGTAATCATTTTCACCAAAACAAACTAAAATTTACTTTAATAAATACTCTGTTCTGTTCTTGTTCATGCCAAACTTCGGCCCACTGACGTTTCTTTCTGTCGTCTGCAAAAAAATGTCAGGACAGAGGCTGATCTTTGCTTTCCAGGACGGCTGGAACCTCGCACTGAATGAAGAGATGGCACCACAAGGAGGTGTCATGGATTTCGACATGGATTTCAACCAGATTGAAATGGACTACGACGGTCCGCTAATGGGCGTGGTCAGCAAGGAAGAAAAGAAAGGACTACCCTCACTGTTGAGGGTGACCACTCAGGACGATGCGTCACGTAAGGGTAAAAACGTGATGGTAGAACAAGATCTGATGGAGGGGCCCAACCGACTGCCCTCCATGATAGCTACTCCGGTGAGGGGCTTAATAGCTGCCCATAGTGAACAACTACCAAATACTCTGCTCCGCCGAACACAACGCAGAAATGCGAGACGAAAGAAATAAAGAGCCTTCTTACGACAGGAGCGCAAGCGCCAAAGAAATGAAAATAGTTTTCTTACCCCCATTCCGGAGGGACATATATACGATCCAGAGCTGAGAGAAACTTCTGCCAGCCTGCCCACTACAGATGAAGAATTGGGATTTCTGACAGGATCAGCTGTATCCCCAGTCCCAGATATCTTGTGCAGAGGTTGCCCAACATGCAACGTCGAGATACCAGCAAGGACATCAGTCACGGGCGCATTTATAGAATGCCCGGACTGCAACATTTTACATCTACAGCGTTTCAGTACCTTAGACGAGTACACTGTCAGCACCAACGAGTCTCAGACTTTAGATTTTGTGGCAAACAAGCTGTATGTCCCACTGGGGACAGATCAATGCGCATTGCGGAGCCCAGGATCATACATCCCGCTTGAGGCTGAATCTCATATTCCGGATCGGCCAGCACCGGTTTAGATTCCTGCCGAGGCCCGGAGAAAAGAACGCCCTAGACAACTGCCAACTCCCAGAATGGTAGAATACTACAAAATAAGCAAGGTAAACAAGAGAGAATTTGAGTTCTATGAAGAAGTTCAAAAAAAGTTTATCAACATATTGGAAGGCCTGGAGTTATATACCAGGGTTTTCTCTGAAACTAATGAAAGAAGCATCCTGGATTGCATCTTTGATTTGAGAGATAGAGGTCGAGTAGGCCTTCTCATGGAAAGAACGTACTCCGAGCCGAAGAAATGGATGTGGGGGAAAGGAAGAATCACCATCAAGTGCGGATGTTGCTACAATTTTACAAATGACAGATGGGGGAATCCGCCTGGGATACTCAGAAACAACCAAGTGGATCTGTTACCACCGATGATCAAGTGGATGATAAAAAGAATGGTCAAGTGGAATATCCTACCCGCCACTTGCATTCCTAACAGTTGCATCATCAACATTTACGAAGAAGGTGACTGCATTCCTCCGCACATGGACCATCATGACTTCGTGAGGCATCCTGGATTGCATCTTTGATTTGAGAGATAGAG
>NEWO01000216.1:433357-464052 GCA_003013225.1 Phalaenopsis aphrodite
CTATTTTTGCATGAAAATAATTATATAAATTAAATTACATTTTGAAAAATCACATTTTCTCCTCTAATGTCTCAATTGACCCATGAATGAGGTAGGATAAAAATTTCAGAGTCATTTGAATTGAATTTGACAAATTATGAAGTGTTAGAGCCTTAGGGACAAATGTGTAATTTTGGAAACCTTGCCTTAATTAACATTTAGGCTTAATTTAAAGGAGGGAAAATGGGTAACCTCTGATCTTAATTAATTTATGCTTGAAACATAAGGGGTTAATTGGTAGAAACCAACCTACTTTCTTAATTAAGATTAATAAATTTCTAAAATTTGGAAGTTTATTAAAATTAAATGATCCTGGACTTAGGGGTATAACTTTTGAAGTCAATCATTAATCAATTTAATACCCCTATCATGATTTTCAAATAAAATTCAAACCATGAATCATGACCACTTAAAACTTAACCCTCTAATTAAGATACTCACCTAGGTTTTCAGGGCTTAGTGGTGACGTAGGCTAAATCAAAATTGACTAAAAAAAGGATTAGAGAAATAAAAAAAATCAAACATCCTTGAAACATCATTAAGCCCAATAAGGACTAAAATTTGGCTAAGTGTTCAAATTACAATAACTTGCCCCTTTAAGGGTCCCCACATAATTTTTAAATTAAATGATAAATGATAATTACCCCTTTCTTAGGGATAATTGAGACATCGATGTTCACCGAGCATTAAGGATATTTACAGGATGGACCATTAAGCAAAATGATAAGTTTAAATGGACTCGAGACTTTTCAGTAGTTGGTGAGGGAGAGGGATGGACCTATCTCCCCCTCTTAACTTGTTGGATACCTCAGAGGCCTATTAAACTTAATATTCTTTGCTTAAAGGAATCATCCTTAAACTTTTAAGGACTTAACAAAATACAACTTAGAGTTAGGAAAACCCCCCAGAACTTTATTTTTTTTGCTCTTCATAAATGCCTTCACATGCATTTTAAATTTCAGGTGGTGGAACGAGAAGACTCGCGAGGTACGCTTTCACATTTTATAGTACCGTTTTTCTTCTGTCTTTTCCTTACATGTTTTATGCTTGCATTTACCTACATGCATGAAAACAACATAAACTTGCATGTTAACCATAATCATAACCATACCCAAAACCAGAACTAAAATCAACCAAGATAAAATGCACCGCCACAACATTCAAAATATAAAACAACTCAGGATTTAATCACAAACATCATACAAAACCAAAACTTCAACTAAACTAAGATGCCTCTATTGGATGATCTGGAATTCCTCGGAGGAGGTAACCTACGGTTGCTAACGAGGCTTCCCATGGTTTAAATGAAATTATGGAACTCATTAAGTTGGGTTTAATAAGTTCATTTGGACTAAGTGAATCCAATAGAAAATAATGATGCCGGAACGAAGGAACCGTAGGATCCTAACCGGTGTCTCTCTAATCAACTTTAATATGCCCTTATAAAATTTAAAGAACTTCAACCATAGGGCCACCTGATTTGATATTATAACTTGTCACAATAGATAACTTAAACTCGTCGCGGCAGGAGCTTGGAGCTAGCATAGTGGGCAGCACGACCATCTTCAACAGCAAAACCTCTCTTCCCCAGCTAAACTAATCTTCCTACCTTAGACTTAAACAACAAAGTCATAGGACTTCGTGGTCGCTTGCTTATGCAACGTAAATCCTCACCTTATCCGTAGGCCTTTGCATAGCCCTGCTATACGATATAAGCCCTAACTCGTCTTAGGATTTCAAGGTTGTCGTTTGTCACGACCTAAATCTTCACATCTTTCAGGCTATTTGTATGATCAATTCACACAAATGTAAGCCCTAACTAATAAAATTGGCAGGATGAAACAACTAAATATTTCTCCTCAAAATTGAAGTCAAACATTAGGATAGCTTGGGAAGTCACCGAGGTTCTCCTCTGGAGCATGATATCCTCTAGTTCCTCTTTCCTTTGAATTCTAATATAAAATGTTCCAAATTTGAACCAATCCCCTTTCTCACCTCTATGTCTGATTTCGTTGAAGAGTCTTACCCTTTAAAATTCCTTGAAGATAATATTCCTTGATTTTTATTGAGAGTCTTCTTAAGTGACTTTAGTCATTTAAGATGTAATTAACTATAGGGGCTTGCCCTTATAGGAAGCATGTCCGAACTTAGCTTAATATAAACCTTATTTAATTCTTTATATTAAATAGGGGAACTTGTCGGCAAATACAAAGGTTTCGCAGACCAAAGGTACGTCATACTTTCCTTAGTTTATTTTGATCGAGCCTCATCCTCAAGTCTTGTGTTTATCCTTCAGGATAGATACAGGATTTGAGGTACAGTGCTCTTTCATTTTAAACTATGAAAAATATGGAGTCAGTCTGATTTCATACTTCAATGTCCTTCCGAAGCGGGCGAAGGGATTTCGATTCCGATAGCTTCTTACGGCAACCCCACAAACCAACCCGAAATAACGCCGACAATGTTTATTTTCATTTTCAACATTACTTAAATTGCAATACATTTTTCTAAAATGGTTTATCGCCTTTTGTTATTTTTTAATTTTTATAATAGTCCTTTCTAACTCAGAATCGTAAGGTATTAAATCTTCAGATCTTACACTACGCATAAACAAACACAACAAATAATTAAAATAAGCAAACACATTAAAATATGAAAATATTTGAACTAAACTATAAATGCCTTTTTTTAGTTAAAAAATAAAAATAATTTAAATTATAAAATAACTTACTACAATTTTCCGTTACTTCCCCGACAACAGCGCCAAAAACTTGATGCGGGGTGGATTTAGCGTGTTAATTCTAAAGTATTTTTCATATATAATAGTAAATATGCAATTTAATCCCAAAAAAAATAATTTTAGTGAAAATAGTTTTATCTTTTAAAAATCTTTAAACTGCTAAATCCCCTTAATAAAAATGCAAGTATATATATCGCTTAAGGAATAAAGGGCTTCAATAGAGTCCTAGAGATCGATCTCACAAGGAAGTTGAAGATGCTTATAAGTAAATTCTTAAGTTTATAATGTAAACTAATTTTAAACTATAAAAGTGAAGTATGAAATTTGAATCTAAAGTAAATGAGTGAATGCTAAATAAAATGCAGTTAAAAAACTAAGTTAATTAAACTAATTGTTGAACTTTTAAAAGTAAATTTACGAATATTAAAAAAGTTTTTGCGATGAAAAGTTTAAATTTATGAAAACATCCTTTCCCTTTACAAAGAGTGTATGGATTGTGAAGAAATTAAAATCATTTGAAAATATATAAAATTATTTTGTGCCAAATAGGAGCAATCCTATTTTTTACCCTCTTCTGAGTGCATAAAGAACATTAATTAATCCAGAGTTTGGTCCCTAATTTTGTGGTTAGGCTGGGAGGATACCAGTTGCCACTCCAGAGCTCCCACTATTCCGTCATTTGAGGGCTAACAATCTTGCATTAGTTTCCAATCAACTGGACCAAAATGGGAATTTTAATTTGTCACCTTAAAATCTCCAAGTTTACATCAAATAAAGTATATTTCTCTATTTATTTGCACTGAATCTCATGGAATCAAATGTGACTCTCCCCATGTTGTAGAAATCATTGCCCTTTTAGAACGTATGTTTCTCAACACATTTTAACATTTAAATTGGCCAGATCAAAAAGTAAATGAAGATCGGAGTTCAAATCATCACAAATTGTTGAAATTTAAAACCGTATAAAATAAAATCAATTCTTCACAAAATCATATCCTAAAGTAGGTAGAAGGATAAAGAAGAATATTAAGAATTCATGAGAAAGATATGAAAAATCACTAATTTCATATATAAAAATAAGATTACAAAACAAAGAAATAAAAAAAAAACACAACTTATCTCACAATCCTTCCCAAGAAAATCCCTTAAAGGTCTCTTCAAGTACTTTTCCTCTATACAAGCACTCTCAATTCTCTCGTAGAAGTGTAATGAAGAAGAAATCTCTCACTTTTCGTCTCCTCTTACAATCCTTGAAGAAAATCTCCAATCTCTTGACTCACTCTGTCTCTTTCTATCTCACACCAATCTCTTTCTTAAAACTCCTCTTACTACCCCCTTTCTAAACTCTATTCAAGCCCTAGACTTTCCTCTTTTTTATTAGAGGTTGCCTCCCGTAAAAAATAATTTAGAATTCCCTCCAAATTTCTTTCCAAAAGTCAACCTTTTTGAATTCAAAAGGCATGTTTATTGATCCAAGAGACATATCCCTTCATAAAAGAACCTTCAAAAGTGTCAAGATGCATTGAATCACTCCATGGGGTGTTTAGAACAAGTGTGTCATCCAAAATTTGCACAAAATTCATCCTGAACCGCCTTAATCCGCAAAAAGTCATCTCTGGCGCTTCAGGTGTTGATTCTAGCGCTTCAAGTGCCAAGTTTCTTAAGATTGTTTTGTTCTAGGTTTTGGCACTTTAGGTGCCAAATCTAGCGCTTCAAACACTTTTGGCACCAGCACTTTGTTCAATGGCACTTCAGTTGCTAATTCTGGCGCTTCGGGAGCCAATTTTAGTGCTTCTAGCACCAGCTCTCTCTTCAGGCACTAGTTCTGGCATTTCAAGCATCTGAATCCAAAACTTTGTTGTTTTGGCTCTGAATTTCGTCCTCTTTGCTACTTTTGCTTCAAATACCTAAAATTGATATAACTACAAAAAAACATGCAAATACCCTTCTTTAAAATGTAATATCATAAAAAATAAGCATAAAATGTATACTTAAATCAACATATTATTTTGGTGTATGACTTCATCAAATGTTTTTGATATTAAAGATCCACCAGCAGCAATGTCAATTATCGATCTAAGAGGTCCAACCAATCAACTATAGAAAGTTTCAATTATTAACAAATCTGGCAATGCATGGTGTGGACATCTTTCAAGGAGATCTTTAAATCTCTCTCAGGCTTCATAAATTGATTCCTCTTTAAACTGACAAAAAGATGTAATATCGTTTCTAAGTTTAGTAGTTTTTGAAGGTGAGGAATATTTAGATAAAAATTTTTGTGATAACTCTCCCCAAGTTCTGATGGATCAAGTTGCTAACAAGTTTAACCACATCTTCAATATATCCCTTAGTGAAAAATGAAAAAGTCTAAGTCTGACGGTATCATTTGACACTCTACCATATTTAAAAGTATTATACAATTCTAAAAAACTAGCAAGGTGTAAGTTAGGACCTTCAATTGGTTTTCCCCTAAACTGATTATTTTGTATAATTTGGATAATAGCATGTTTAAGCTAAAATGAATTGGCTGTTACAACAGAGTTTTGTATACTTGAATGAATTTCATTTGTTGTAATATTAGCATAATCTCTTAAAGGTCTTTGATGAAGTTCATTTTTATTTCTAGCATTACTTTAAGTTGCAATCCAATATGCTAAAATGATCTATCACTTTTTTTTTGTTTTCGTATATTCTAATAGTTCTTTCTAATTCTGAATCGTAAGGTACTAAACTTTCAAATCATACACAATGCATAAACAAACACAACAAGTAATTTAAAATAAACAATTACACTAGAATACAAAAATATTCAAACTAAACTACAAATATTATTTTTTAAGTTTAAAAGAAATAATTTAATTTATAAAATAACTTGCTACTACATTCCATTACTTCCCCGACAACGGTGCCAAAAACTTAATGCGGGTGGATTTAGTGTGTTAATTTTGTAAATATTTTTTAATACTACAAAATACACACGACAGATATAATAGTAAATATGTAATTTAATCCCAACAAAAATAACTTTATTGAAAATAGTTTTATTCTTTAAAAAAACCTTTAAACTCTCAAAACCCCTAAAAATAACACAAGTACATGTATCGCTCAAGTAATAAAATGGCTCTAATTGAGTCTTAGATATTGATACCTCAGGGAAGTTGGAAATGCTTATAATTAAATTCATAAGATTATAATGTAAACTACAATTTTAAAATACAAAAGTGAAGTACGAAATTTGAATATAAACTAAATAAGTGAATGCTAAATAAAATGCAGTTAAAAGACAAAGTTAATCAAACTAATTGTTAAACTTTAAAAAGTTAAATTTACAAAAACTAAATAAAGTTTTTTGTGGTGAAGAGTTCAAATTTAAGAAATCATCCTTCCCCTTTACAACGAGTTCATACGCTTTAGTTTCCAATCAACTAGACCAAATTGGGGAGTTTAATGTGTCGCCTTAAAATATCCAGTTCTACATCCAACAAAGTAAATTTCTCTATATATTTGCACTCAAACCCAAGGATGACATGTTCTACCATGAAATCAAATATGATTCTCCCCATGTTGTAGAATTCATAGCCCTTTTGAAACACATGTTTCTCCACATATTTTAACATTTTTATTGGCCAGATCGAAAAGTAAATAAAGATCGGAGTTCAAATCATCACAAATTATTGGCATTTAAAATCGTATAAAAAAATCAATTATTCACAAAATCATATCTTAAAGTAAAGAGACTGATCAAGAAGTCTACTAAGAATTCATGAGAAGGATACGACAAAACACAGATTTCATATATAAAAACAAGTTTACAAAACAAAAAAGTAAAAGAATATAACTTATCTCACATTCTTTCCCAAGCAAATCCCTTGAAGTTCTCTTTAAACACTTTCCCACTTTACAAGCACTCTCAATTCTCTCTTATAAATGAAATGAAGAAGAAATTTCTCACCTTCCCACTCCTCTTATATTTCTTGAAGAAAATCTCTAAGCCCTTGATTTTCTCTCTCTCTCTCAATTTCACGCCACTCTCTATCTTCAACCCCTTTTTCACGCACACCTCAAGCCCTAGACTACCCTCTCTTTTACTAGAGGCTTCCTCCCTCCAAAAAGAATTCAAATTTTCCTCCAAAATTCTATCGAAAAGTTAATCATTTTGAATTTGAAAGACATGTCTATTGATCTAAGAGACATATCCCTTCATAAAAGAACCTTCCTAAGTGTCTAGATGCATTGACTCACTCCATGGAGCATTTAGAACAAGTGTACCTTTCAAAATTTGTTATGAATTCTCTTAATCCACAAAAATTCATTTTTGGCGCTTCAGACGCAAACTTGATTAACACCGCGCCAGTCTGGGTTTTGGAGCTTCAAGCGCTAGCTCTCTATCAAATGGTGCTTCAGGTGTCAGCTCTCTGTAAAATGGCGCGCAAGGTGACAATTCTGGCACTTCAGGTGCTAGAATCCCAAAATTTGCTATTTTGGCTCCAAATTTTGTCACTTTCGCTACTTTTTCTCCAAATGCCTAAAATTTATATACTTGCAAAAAACATGAAAAAACCCTTCTTTAAAGTGCAATATCACCAAAAATAAGCATAAAATGTATACTTAAAACAACATATTATTTTGGTGTATCACAAACCTTCTTCATTTTTGCTTCAAATTTGATCATTTTTCACTCCTTTCACCATTTTTCATCCATTTGAATGTTTCTGAAAGAAAAACACACAAATACCTTCCACTAAAGTGCAATATCCTCAAAATTAGGTATAAAATTGTGTAGATAAATGCTATGTATTATAGGTGTTTCAAGATGCCTAATCGAAAACTGACTTCACTTAAATAATTTTAAGGAAAGGAATTAATTACATTCCCAAGCTTATTTCTGAAGTATTAACATCCTTACTAGTAAAGTTCTAATGATATTCTTTTTTTATGTAATTTTTCTAATTATCTTTAATATAAAATATTACAATTACTTTTAAAATAAAAAGAAAATCAGAATTCTTAAACTTGACTAATAAATATTTTTACATTCAAGTTTTAACCTATGTTATTAAAATTTTTTTTTAATGTTTCACTATTGCATTAAAAAAACAAAGACTATATAAATCTTCCAGTAAAACTCACTTTCATAAGTTATACCTTTTATATATAGTAAGAAAGGTTACTTAAGGACAACTAACATTTAAGTTTGGGGGAATTAATCCACCTTAAAATTACATATTTTCTTATGTACATTTTATGCTCAAAATTTTAGGATATTATGCTTTAATAAAGGGTATTTTTATGTTTTTGGTTGCAGGTGCAAGAAAAGATTTTAAGAGTAAAAAGGAGCAAAAAAATACATCAAAAAGAAGCAAAATGGGCTAAATTGAAGAAAAGTACCAAACCAGTCGAACTGGCGCATAGGCACGGGGTGCAAAAATTGGCTAACGCCTAGGCGTGACAGTTGGGCTGCTTGGGGCCATAATTACTTTCTAGAAGATTCATTGATTGACACCAAATTTTGAAAAAGATGTCTGAAGCAACCCTTGGTCATTTTCGAAGCTCTATAAATATAAATTAATTCCAAGCGGCTAGAAGGTCAAACATATAGAGCCTCATAGTGTGTGAGTGTGTTAAGTGTGTGAGAAGTTTTCTTTGTGAGCCTTTGTTATTTCTGGAGTTTGTGAGTCTTGCAGATAATGTTGGAGTCAAAGAAGTCAAAGAACTTCGAAGGAGTGCTAACATTCTAGATAAATATTTGTATCTTTGTCCTTAAGTTTTATACTTTAGATCAGATTTTATAAATATGTTTAGTTGTGTTATCCCCTTCTTCATGAGTAGTACTCTTTCTTTCTTCTTGCAATATGAAGTAATTAAGTAAGTGATTTTGATTTTCTTTAGAAATTCTTTTATTCCTAAAAATTGTGATGATATTTTTAACGGTCCTTCATTTTACTTCACAATTTGGCCACTTGTATCGTTAAAACATGTTGAGGAATTTATAGACCCGAAAGGGCTAAGGTTTCTTGACCTTTAAGTATCACATTCTACCCCAGAAAGAGTAGTCGCCATCATCTAAAGAGTTGTCCAAATAAATAGAGAGATAAGATTTGATGAGTGTAGAATTGATGTTTCTAGAGTGACAGGCTAGATTCTTTTATTAATTTGGCCTAGAGATTGGAATTAAGGGTCAATGCTAGGTCCTATATAGAGGACACCGTGGGTAATCTAGAAGTGGGAGACTAGAACCTGCCCAACATTGCTATATTTGCTGACACCAACTTTAGATTAATCAATGTTCTTTGCACAATTTGAAAGAAAGTAAAGAAATATGTATGCCCTTTTTTGTCATAATATCATATTTAAGTTTCTAAAAAAATTTTGAAATCGTACACTGATTATGAACTATTGGTCAGGAGAAAGTCTCCTTTTATATATTTTCCAAGTCATTACATTTACTTGCATATAGTAGAATTTAATAAACTTAATTTTCATCTTTAGATAGTTATTGCAATCTTAAGTAAATTTTTCTTAAAGTCAAAATTCATGTATTTCATTTTGTTATTTACTTGTTTTTGGCTTTCCTGTGGGATCGATACTTATGTTTTTTTTAAAAAAAATCTATATTACTTGAAACGATACATATACTTGTATAGTACCTCTAGTGAGAAAACTATTTCCTTAATTATTATCATATTACATTTGTTCTCATTATCTGCTAAATATCATTTAGGTCAATTTTTTTTGGCATATTAAGAAGTATAAATATCTGCATAATTATGGGTCAAGTCACATATTTTGACTAGAAGATTCTTATTAAGAACCATGAGTAGCGTCATCCAAGAATCTCCATAGCTCCAAGATTTAATTATTATCTGTTGTTCAAGTTGCATTTGGTTTATTTAATCATTAGAAGTTACATTTTAATATCTTTCAAATGTTATTGAGCTGATGATTTTTATATTGTTCGGCTTTTATTTGACTTTCAATCAATTTTTTTCCTTTTTTTTACAAGGATTATCTTTAATTGATTTGATTTTTTTTTACTGGGATTATCTTTGATTGATTTATTTATTTTACTGAGAATTGTCTTTGATTGACTTGATTTTTAATAAGATTGACTTCTGAAGACACTAGTCAATATCCTCTGGTTCTATTGTCCCAAGACAATAAGGTTTGTGGTCTGCTTGGTTAAAACATAATGAAAGAGTTCTTGTCAGTAACCATGGGTTATCTCATTCAATGTCTCGTCACAGACCAGGGTTGATTAAATTAGGATTAAATTTAAGTTATGATATATTTTTGGGGTTTACTTTGAGTTTTGTTGACTTTAGAACTTTTACTCATCATTTACTTAATTCACTTCTTAGTATTTAAGAGTTTAATGGATATCCAATTTTATTTTTTTCTATATTCATGTTTGTCTGATCACTTGGTGGTGATTTGGTTTGCTTTGAGTTTGATTTGTTTTGTTTCAATTGCTTTGTTTTAATCAATTTGGGATTTTCTTAGTTCATGAGGGGCATACTTATAAGCTCGTGATTCTTGACTTAAGCTACTCCATCTTAAGGTAGAAGTTTGTTTAGTGTTCTTTAATGTTTATTAATTGAATATTTTTGAATGAGTGGTTAAAATTTTTAATCTTTTTGACTTTGTTTATTTAGTTTAACAAAGATTCTTAGTGTGCCATAACTTTTAGAGTTTGGTTCTTTTATAAATGACTTCTAAGTTGAATTATTTAAAACTTAAGTTCATGAGGTTTACCAATATTTCATTATTATTATTATTATTATTATTATTATTATTATTATTATTATTATTATTATCATCATTTTATTGTTATTGAAGTTGTGTTTGTAATTACTTTTTATTTGATACAATTATATTTTATTATTTTTTGTTAAGTTCATGACTATTTGAGTTCAAACATTGTTGATTTTAATTTTGTTTGAGTGTTTAAGGGTTAATCAGTTAGAAAAGATGTAATGATTATATTATTCTACTAATTTTGAGTTTCATTGTAACCTATTTGGTTTAGGTTTTCATTAATTAGTTTAAATTTGCTTTTCTTTAAGATTTTTGGACTTGACACATTATTACACTTCATCTTATCTTATTTATTATTATTATTATTATTCAGTTTTAATTATGTTAGGCATTTCCTTACAAATGTTTTCAATAATAGATTTGTGATTAAGCTTCTGATTTAAGATAATTGAAGTTACAAACATTTTTTAATATATTATGATTTTTTAGATAATTATAAATTTGCTTCTAAAATGTCGTTAGGGATTGACTTAAATTTTTTGCTTAACCATTTCATTCTATATGTTAGTTAGGTTTAATTATTAGGATTTTAAATATTCAATTTATTATTTTAATTAATTTCCTTGGAGAACAGGCGTTAAAGGCGATTTTACATATTTACAAATATACCTCTCATTAGTGTTGAGTAATTTTTTTGGTTTTAATGGGTTAAGTTGTTATTTTAATTCATTATTTCAGTACATATTATTTTCTTTTAATTTTCTAATTAATTTTTTTTTAATTTTACTTTTCTTTTTAAATTTATTTTTGTAGTTAATTAGCATTTTTATTGAGAATTAAGGTTTTTTTTATTAAAAAATGGCATCTGTCCTTTGAAAAATCAAGGAACATTCCCATGACAAAGAGCAAATCATATCCAAATTTCATAAATTCTTTAGTAATTACCAAATTTTAGTTATTTAATTACTAATTAAAGGTTTTAATAAAAATTAATATTATTTATAAGCAAAACATTTTATGTTTTAGTTTTATTAGATTCTACTTATACCACTGGGTTCTGAGGTACTTCTCTTTCATTTTTCTAATTTTATTCATTAAGTTACGAATTTTTAAAGGTATTTAATTTTTTTTGGAATATTTAAATCAGAGTATCTCAACTTTTTTATTTAACCAAAGTGGCACCCTATCATCCTAGGCATCTGCAAACGTCCATGCAATTCTCTAAGGTTGGGTATGCTTTCTACATATGCTTCCAATTTGGCTTTGATCTGCTCTGCTAGTCCTTCCGCGCTCTATCGTTCGACCTAATCATGGTCATTTGTTCCCAATACATTGTAATGTACAACATCCGTTTAACATCCCCGTGGGGATGATGAACCGAGACTGTCCATGCTCCCACACTTGATTCAACCAATCCACTACACCATATTTGATTTTAATCGAACCTAAATTTTCATATAATCTAGCAAGCACATACAAATGGCTAATACACATTGAAATGGGAATTTCTTCACAAAGGACCAATTTTGAGTGCCCCTACTAGGTTTTCGGCCATTACCTTTACTCAAAAGGTAAGGCCTCAATTGGTTTGGCTGGAGATGATCGCCTTGAACTCATGCACCCCTTCCTTGCTCAATCTGGATTGAAATTATCTTTTTGTATGAGTTCAACTAAAATGCCCAATATTTTGGTTTTGGATGGGATTAGAGGCTCTAGAAATTGAGGGTGTTGATTGGGGATTTTGGGCCTGTGTGAAGTTGCTAGGAGGGTTATCTTACAGATTTGAGCTGATTGATGGTGAGGCCATGAAATTCCTTCGTACAACTGGTTGAAATTAAGGATTTCTGGTTGTAGGGGAGGTCTGGATATGATGGGGAATGAAAGCCAAGGTCTATGAGAGTGTTTGGGAGCAAGAATTTTGAAAATTCAATAAGGCAATATGGAGTTTAAACTGGATGAGAAAGCCTCAGGATTGGCCATTAAATGGCTATAGAAAGCCATGGGGAGCTCTAACAGAGCCTGTGGATGCTTTGAGAATCGTATGGAGGCACTGGCGGGGCTTGGGAAGAGCTAGAAAATAGCTTTTGGCAGAGAAATGGAGGCTTGCTCACTTTAGAGATTTCATGCTTGGTAGCTCCAACGGCTACTGTGGAGGCACAGGAGGGCTTGAGCTTCATTGGAAATATCCTGGTTTGGGTGGTTAGGCTCAGATTTGGTAGGATCTAGTCTCCTTGGCGTTGATATGGGTTTTAGTGGCAAGGCTGTCAGGTGAGATAATTAGCTTGAAGTGATGACGATTTTTTATCTTCTAGTGCTTGGACTAAATATATAAGGAGCTGATTTTATTTCATTTTATCCCTTAATTGTGTCATGGGGTTATTTTTAGGTCATGTGCCATTAGGATTAACTTCAGCTAGGGGTGTTTTAGTGTTTGGGCTTAGGCTTAAGGTTTGTGCTTTAGGGTTTGGTTCAGATGATGATCTTAGGGTTTAGTTTAAATGTTATTAATGTGTTGAGTTATATTAAATTTAAAATTGATTGTTTAATTGATTTTAATTTGTGATTAACTTTAATTTTCTTTTTTATAGTTTTAATTAGTGTTTTTGTTTCTTTTTAAAGTAACGTAGAGTTACTAACTTATTTATTTATATATCGTTTTATTATTTCTTTCTTCGAATAAATCTCTCTCACGAATTATATAAAGTATCCAAAGAGAAGAGGAATCAAAAAGAAGAATATATGACAACAAATAGGCATACAATTTTAAAAAATCATAGAAGTCCTATATATAGGGTAATCCTTGTGTGATAAATCGAGAGTATAAATCCAAACAAAGTTCGAATCGAAATACTTCGAAAACACTATATCCTTGAAGAAAATCACTACATAAGCTAGCCATAACTGGAGAACCAAAAGGAAATTTTTGTTCTAAGGAAAGAAAACTCCCAAAGAAACATATTTCTTTAATTAATTGCCACTTGAGGATATCCAAAAATACTCTTAATGAAAAGAGTTACACCTACATTATCATAACCTACTTAATTAGGACACCAAAAGAAGTTTATTTGGTAGGGGAATACCCGGTTTCTTTCAGAGCTCTCGCATAGCTATAAGCTGGGAGTGAGTCTCTCACATCCCAAGTGGGTAGCGACTCATCAACATATGGAGTGTATGAATTAACCAAATCACCTCGACGAGGATATCCCTATACTTCATAGCTCACTGGGCTATAAGGGAAGAGGTTGAACCACCGCATTCGATGGTGATCAACAGTGGTCATTGGTTATCGACAGTGGTTAATGGTGATCAACGGTAGCGGACAAATGATGGTCGGCGACGGTCGGCGACTAATAGTCGACGGTGATTGCTGATGAGGTGATGTTGGACTTCAGCTCTTCTAAGCTTCAAGCTCTGCTTCAGGCTTCAAGCTCTTCTCCCTCTTCATGATAGAGGTGAAACTTTATTTATTGTGTTTCAGTTACAAATAATGAAAAAATATGATGTATTTTGATCAGACAACTCGAAAATATTCCCTTAATCAGACTATGTTTCATAGATATTTAAGTGTCTTAACGATGTCAAAAATTAACGTTCTTAGGCTCATTAGATTCATCTTGTCGAGGCTCTCTATTCGACTATAAACTTTTCATATTTTACATTCGTTTGACCTTTCAAATGTGCCCAGATAACTTCTAAAAATAGTTTAATGGCTTGATTTGACTTAAATTAAACCAATTTTGTTATCATTTAGTTCATCTTATTGACTTGGTTAATTTAACGGCCAGTTTGTTAAAATTAGAGCTTTACATCAATTTTAAGCATTTTTTGCTTTAAAAATTGCCTCGAGATCCGTGTCATGACTCTAAATTTATGTCTGATGATAAAAATTTATTAGTAACATATCAATATCATTTATATTTCACAAAAACAAATCAATAATAAAAATAATAATAATAAATGTCAGCACATCTCTCCTAAAAAGAGCATATTTTTTTCACAAATTGAAGACATTAATAATGTATTGAAATTCAAGCAGACCCTCGAACGTTATTCAAATTAAGCCCGGCAGCTTCCCTAAAATTCTCGTATTTCTGCATACAAATCTGTTCCTTCAAAAATCAAAGGGGCACTTGCAAACGCCAAATTTCTATGTATGTACATATCTAACACCTAAACTTCTAAAATTTTACCAACAAAATCTGTCATATCAGAAAAAATATCACTACTAAACGTCTTAAAAGGGAAATACATATTTTCAGGCATGGACAACTTAACATGAAATATAAAAAGAGAAGTTGAGATGTTCGATATATAAATACATATAAATTGAGTGGTGTATATGTATACCTTCAAAAATCAAAGCAAAGGGCTAGTTCACTGTACATTGTAAAATTCGTAAACAATACAGTCGATAAAAACTAAATATTATCCACCGTCGACTGCTTCACAATTATATGAAGGTTTAACTAGCGTTAATTGAAAACAAAAGCCTTTACAAACACCCAGCACAGACCGTCCAAGAAGCCCTGAGTCCAAACCTAAACAACCCTTCCACCATTACCTTCAACAAAGTTCATCATCAACCTACAATTTTTATCATAAAATCTCGTACCCCCTCAGAATGACTTCGTAAAGGTTACCGTGTTGAACTCGTAAACTGGACAACGATGACGCTGATATTATCCCTGCTCCCTTGGGACATGGCGAGCTCGGCCAACAGATGGGCCGCATCGGCCGCTGACTGGCCGCTCACCATATGGGGAAAAAGCTTTGAAGCTTGTCCCGATAAGCATTTTCGGGTAATTCTGCAGGCTACTTCGTTGGTGATGACATCCCATAAGCCGTCGCTGGCAAGTATGAGGAACTCATCCTTCTCATCCCGCTCAGTCATGGTGATCTCTGGCTCTGCTGTCACATAGGGTTTCAGGTAGTAGTCGCCTGCAGTAAGATTGTCAGGATTAAGGATGGATGAAGGTATTATGTGAATGTATTAGTTCTGATTTCATAAATACTATGTGATTTTAAATTGGCTTAGTTATGAAAATATCAATTAAAATGGAAAAAAACCATTGGGGATCATTTTGATTTTTAATTTTTATTATACTATTGCTTAAATTTGAAATATTTAATTGAGATAATTACTAAAAACGCCAAAATATTTTTGTATGTTTTGATTTTTTTGAATTTAAAAACTAACTGTTTTATTTTAAAAATTAAAAATTTATACTAAATATATTTTCAAAAACCAAAAATAAATAAAATAAAAAACATAAACACAAACGATACCAAATAAATCCTAAGCATTGGTAAAGAAAAATACGATGCCATGATTATGACTGGCATATCTGCTGCAAACAAGAAACGAAAAACAAGTTCATTTTAAACCAAATATATAATAGTAATAATAATAATCATAAATTCAAGCTCATTTCAATTAAATTATTTTACAATTTTTGGGGACAAAATAACGTCAAAAAACAAGAAAAAAAACAGATTCATCTAATTCCAACAAATATGATCCGTGTTCGTGCATATCTGCCCGTGAAGCAGGCTCAAATAAAACAAAAGACTACAAAACCCATCACAGCCATCACATCTTAAACTTCACATTTTACATTTATACCACCAAAAGTTTTCAGATCACAATCACATCGATAAGAGGAGCATGTTTACTTACATAATAACTATGGTAAGCATTACATATCTCTCTCTCTCTCTCTTGAAGTTTGCGAATTAAATAAGTAAATGCATAAGAATTTAGTGGTACGTGCACAAATCTTACCAAAAAAACAAAATAAATAAATAAATAAAAACCAAGGCCCTAAATTTATCCGGATATACCAACAGATAACAATCATCAACAGAAAAGTTGAAGCAAATGAATGAGAACTACAGCTAGTATATTAGAAATTTAACTTGCTTTACTTTTGATATGGGACTAATTGCCAACTCTAATGTGGATCTTATCAAAATAAGGCTCCAATAGTAGGGGATTAATTCTCCATAATAACAATACCCATATATAATAGCATAAGCGCACAGATGAATTTTATACGCCACATTATCATTAATAAAATCCACATACCTATAGATCTGGAAGTAGAAAGCACTCCTAGGATGCGATAACCGCCCCAATTGATGACCCTTCCCCCTGCTGCTGCTACTCTTCCCAGTTCATCAGGTCTGTTAGGCTGTGCGGTGAGGAAGAAACCTATGTTTTAGTATTTCTGACATCTAAGGAGAGAAGCCACATTACTAAAAAAACAGAAGGAAAAGAAATAGGAAAATTGATTGAATTATCTCATTTTTTTATGCTACTATCAACAAAGGAATCAAGCAATATTGCTATGAGTCCTATAAGTAGAGTTTAAGCCTAATGCTATTATAAAGAGGCATGAATGATGACGTTTAAGTCAAAACTAGGGTCCCAATAGTTGAAATTAAGTGGTAGCAATCATTAGAATAAAGCCTGCACAATTGGCCAATAGGCTCGGACGCTTCTACTCAATTAAAACTAAATAATTTATATGCGTTGAACTTAAAAAAAGGTCTTCTGGTTGACTCATTGCCTTTGAATGCTGTTACTGGAATCTTTATTTTGCTGCCAAACACAAATTTAAAACAAAAATCTTACAGTAGGAGACTGAAGACCACAACAACTCATAATAGTATAAGTTTTCAAAGATCAAGCTGACAAGCCCTGGCTGATTACCTAGAATTTTGCTCAACCTCCAATAGGGCAGCGGAGGTTTGAAGCCGTGGCTAATGAAAAATTATTCCATGCGGATGATTAACGGCGGCCCCACCTAAACTTTTTTAAAAAAAAAACTAAAACAATCCTGACTGTAGATTACCGTGATCTACGGTCAGGATCGGACACCACATGCAGAGATGCATGCGGTGTCCGTATGCAATAATTTCTCCTGGCTGACACAGCCATCTCATTTCATTCGTGTAAGATTTTTGAAATAATAAATTTAAGCAATATCAAATCTTAATTTTTACAAATTAAAAAATGGAAGAATGCAAAGAATGTTACTTTATTTACAAATATATTTAAAATATGTTAAAAAATGTTGAATGGTTAATCAATTCATGACTCACGATGAAATGAAATGAATTGCTTTATTTCGGATAATATAATATCCATTTTATTTTTTAATATCATTTCATTTATATAAGAGATTTGCGCACCTTAAAAAAAAGAGTGATTCCACCTGAAAGCATTTAGGGTCATTCAAACAGATACTCGTTAAAAGAATTCAAACCATTGGAGGCATATGCCCTTAATGACCTTATACTAGAACTGCCCATGATTATCATAGCATTTGTATTCGTATGTATGAATAGAAATAAACATTATTGAGGTGATTACTATTTAAAGAAGGAAACTGTTATGAACATGTGTAATTTATGATAATTAATTCAGCAGTTACAATAGAACCTAATAATAGAAAAAATGGTAAAGAAATTCAGACAATAAAGAGAATTAGATCTTAACTGGTTTAGCTCATCCAAGCCGTCCATTTTACTTGTGCGGTTGAAATTTTATTATTAAATTTTATCTTTTGGAAAATCACGCAGGTCCTGTAAAATTAAATCAGTAATTTTCGGAGTAATCAGACAATAAATTTATTTAAAAATATAGCTTGTTTGACAGTAGAATCTAATTTAAACAATATAATATTACTTGAAAAAAAAATCAAACAATGATATAAACATTTCTTTGCACGCCTTCTTTTCATCCAGGAGCACATTTAAATATATCATCGTAGTTGACGAACATCTAAATTATTTAATGAAAGTTAAATATTATTTAAAAATTTCACCAGCGCAAACAGCAGCAAATGCTGTAGCGAGTAAAAAAACAAAGGACTGAAAAATAATGCAAAACAAAACCTTGTGGTCCGTGGAAAGCGGAACGGCCACACCGGCACGACATAGAACGGCCCTTGAATCCCCACAGTTGGCCACAAAAATCCTTTTCCTACCCACTACGGCCACCACTGCCGTCGACCCCATAGTTCTTTCCGCCGCCGCCGACTCCCCATCCGCCGCCGCAGCTGACACCTCCCCATCCACCTTCGCAAAACTAACGGCCAGCGCCTCTCTCCACTTACACTCCTCCTCCTTCCCCTCCTCAATATTCCCCACCTCCTCCGCCAAGACCACGTGCATCCTCTCCCGACAAACCCTAGCCACCGCTGCGCCACCGTGCCCATCATACACCGCGAAGAAATCGTACTCCCCGCCAACGAAAGCTAGCTCGATAGCCACCTCGTCCTCCATCTCGCTCCGCCGTCCGATCAGCGATATCCACCCGTGATCGGCCGGAACTGATTCCCCAGTTGACGGGGAGTTGGACTCTGACGACAAATTAGACATCGATCTATCTTCTTCTTCACGCATCCTCTTCACTGGCGCATCCGTTTCAGCTCCAGTGGATTTCTTCTGCCGGAGATACAGACGGCGCAACCTAGCTGACTGCACCTTCTTGCATATAGAGACCTTCTCCTCCCTTGCATCCATGGCGGGCCAAACCATTTCTTTC
Source organism: Phalaenopsis aphrodite (assembly GCA_003013225.1). Taxonomy (NCBI): domain Eukaryota; kingdom Viridiplantae; phylum Streptophyta; class Magnoliopsida; order Asparagales; family Orchidaceae; genus Phalaenopsis; species Phalaenopsis aphrodite. The sequence continues at coordinate 452,443 of NEWO01000216.1, forward strand.
CTCATCTCTTTCTTCTCCCGCTCCGACACGCAGCGGAAGAGAAGAGAAAGAACTTGGGGACAGAATTATTAATAAGAATTTTGTCTGGGGGTATGAGAAAAAGCGACCGTTAGATTGCCAAAGGCCGATGGATGCTGCCACGTGTTGAAAATAGACAAGACCGTGCCGTAGTCGCATCAGGACCTGGATTTAATGGAGAGACGTGGACGGCTGTGATTCCATTTGATGGTGCACGTGGTCGTTGGATGTAAGGCTAAAAGATATTGGCCCCCGCCGAGATTTGAATTTGGACAGGCGTGGATTCTAGTTATACACCGGGGGTGCGTGGGCTTGATCGCCGTCCATTTGTGGACCTGCAGATTAGTTCAGTGACGTGTGTAGAGATGGAAAGGTTTGTGATGGCGCCTGGAAATAAATATCAATGGGTAAGATTGCGCCGGGGAGACATGCCGTGGAGGTCTATGGGCCGGATCCACGTGCCTTGTACCGCTTGATTTGGAGAGGAAAAGATATCCTACCAAACATGGAAGGTGTTAAAAATTATATTTTTTTTAACAAAACTACTTATTGAGATGATAAACTGTCATTATATAAATCTTAAAACTTATAAGCTGCACATGTCCCGCTAAGTTTTCTAGTATAGTGAATAAAACTTCATTTTGTGGAAAGGGTCGTGGGAATGGAAAAATATTATATATGTGTCGGACTTTCAGAACAGATGGATGCGGTAAATTGGACTTATTTTAGAGTGATGAAACGTCTAGACTTGATTATGACTGTTTTAATGATATTATAAATTTTTATATAGGCAATAGGCTGAATAAGTATAATATATATTGTGCTCATTTTGTTGGGGTTAACCACCATTGGTAAAATATTCTCTTTGGAGTAATTTTTTATCCGATGAGACGATTGATTCTTTCAAGTGGCTATTCAAAATATTCTTTTGTATAAAAGATGACAAACACCCAATAACAATTTTACTAATCCGGATCAAGCAATGACAAGAGCTATTGAAGATTGATTCCACATACATGACATAGATTATGCCAATGAAAATTCTACAAGAAAATTTTTTGAATGTGCATTTTGGCATGGGTAGCAAGTGTGTAAACGACCTTTTTTATAAATGCATGAAGCTAGTGTGATTCTGAGGAGAAGTATGAAGAAATTTATTTTTTAATGATTGCGAAAGAAAACCTACACTGCAACATTTGGTTAGATGATTTTTACAGTATCATGCATAAGTGGTCAACAATCATCAATAAAAAAATATTAGAAATGAGAATTTTATCTGCACAGAGAAGTGAGTCCATAAATAATATATGTCATGGTGTCTCCAAGCCAACAAACTCTTTTACAGGCTGTTTTGTGGGTCTTGAAAATTTTATGAAATCACGGAGATGGAATGAGAAGGACAAATTTCAAATGTGCTTAGTCTGTAATTGCGCCCGTGGTTAAAAGCAACTCAATGTTGAGGCAGACAGCTTCATTTCATATGAGGAAGCTATATTGAATGTTTGAGGAAGAATACATACATGAGTTGTGTGGGCTTATTGTGTAATGTTCTGTATGTTGTGATTTAGAATTTAACATAAAAAAGTTAGATAATCATGAGTCAAAGAAACCCTGAATTATTAAATTTGACAAGATTAATTCTGAGATCACGTGCAGCTGTTAAAAATTTGAAATGATGAGATTATTGTGTACTCACTCTTTACGAGTTCTTAACATAAAAAATATAATAAATATTCCTGATAAATATTTCTTATTGTGATGGTCTATTCAAGAAAAACGGACATCTATGACACTTTTGAATATAAACATCTCAAGGAGTCACAAATGTTGAATTGTTCTTCAAGTGGCCTTCAATTTTGCTCACACGTTCAAAAGTTTACATATCAAATTAGTAATAAAGCACAAGGAAAGGAACTGGTTGAGCAATGTATGTTGGAATCATTAAAAAATTATAAGTGGAAGTTGAAGACCTATTAAGTAAGAAAAAAACCTCAATCAAAGAAAAAACCAAAATAGAAAAAAATAGCAAATAGAGAATGCAATTTGAATGACCTAATGAAGATGCAACCTTATGGATTATCTAATTCTAGGTTAAAAGGGTATTGGAAAAAAAAATAAGAGAGTAGAAAGTATATATTTCTTCATTCAAAAACAGTTTTACTCTATGTAACATTACTTCTCTCTAACTTGAATCATGGTATACCAGAAATGAGAAAAAAACTTCATTAAGCCAAGAACTAGTTATCTCATGTGAGGCAAATTTCTTTGCAATATTGGATTGTCTCATCCATGTACCATTAGAAAATTTTTTTAATTAAAATATGTTCCTAAACGTTCAGTTGTACTTACTCCAAAATGGTAGGAGTACTTTACACTGTAACCCACAGAAACATATACAAGCCTGTTGATGGATTCCATTAGTGAGTTCTAAGTGTATAATTAATTAGCTCATCTAGTTAGAGTGCTTCAAGCTTGATCTACTCTTAATTTATGTTCTCTATCGTAATTTAAAATACAAATTCATTTTTTGGTTAATTAATCTCCAAGCATCTATGTAGTCATTTATACAGTTGAAAATGGCCTTATGGTTAGTAAATATGAGTTTTGATGTTAATTTGGTTTATTCTTGAACTTGATGTTTTTCTATAGTTCCTAAATACGTTTTATTGTAAAATGTTCTACTGTGATATGTTTACATTCATGACTAGATTAACAACTATTGTAATATAACAACTTTAGCTCCCAATAACACCATGAAAATTCCTAAATAATACCACAAAACTATGCTAATAACAATGAAACAATTATAGCTCCCAATAACACCACAAAAATACAGCAACAACACTACAAAAATGACCCCAGTAACCCCACATTACCTCCGTGAAATTATACCTTCAGCACCACCTCAAAATCTTGTGAATAACACCCAAATAATACCTCAATAACACCACAAAACAAAGAGAATAACATTGTTTCAGACAAATACACTAATAAAACCATGAGTTCCCTCCAATAACAAAACAAGATGCCCCTTATAACACCATAATAACATCGAAAAATGATGCCATCAACCACGCTGTAAAACCACGCCAATAACACCACAATAACTCCTTAATAATGCCACAAAACACCGCCAATAACACCCAAGTAACACCTCAATAACACTGAAAAACTATGAGAATAACACTACCTCAGAAACACATCAATAACACCACGGGTTCCTTCCAATAACAATGCAAGAGACCACGATAGCACCACAATAAAACAACAAGATTGGCTTGTTACTGCAGCGTTATTGAGATGTTCCGCAGAGTTATTGGTGTTTTCCACGATGTTATTGATGTTTTTCGCGGTGTTATTTGAGCATTCTGCCGAGTTATTGGATTTTTTCTATGGTGTTACTGAGGTCGATATCTCGGTGTTATTGAGGTGATGACACAGCTTTATTAAGGGAATGTCGCAGTGTTATCAAGGTGGATACTGTAGTGTAAATGTGGATAACACAGTGCTATTGAGGTTATACTACGGTGTTACTTAAGTGATACTATGGTGTTAATGAGATGATGTCGTGATGTTATTGAGGTGATACCACAATAGAACCTCAATAATACGAAAATAACTCCCAAATAACACCATTTGGGTAACTCAGTCAAGTCGCCACAATTCTCTCAAAAAATAGCACAATAACACCGCAGTGATTGCCCCAATTGAATGCAAAATTAAAAAAATTCCAAATAACACCACAGGTGTCTCATGACCACACAAATAACACAGCCTTAAGCCACAATAAAACTGGATTAAAATCGCAATGACTTGAAAATAATAATTTGGGTAACTCAATTAAGCCGTCATAATTCCCTCAAGTAATCATGTCAATATCGTCGTAAATACTTTCACATTAATAATGATGCAATGATTGACCCAATAATACGTGAAATTACATAAGTTCAAATAACACCACATTTATTGCAAGATCACGCAAATAACATTGCCTAAAATCACAATAAAATTGCATTAAAACTATAATAACAAAGAAATAACATCGCAATAAAGCCATTTGGGTAACTCAGTTGAGCAGCTGTAATTTCCTTAAATCACCATGCCAATAACACCGTGATGATTGAAATGTCTAAATATATTCAACTTTTATATATACATTTAATGCTTAGTTTTAGTCATATTTCACTTTAAATAAAGGTAATTTTCATGTTTTTATTACAGGTACTCTAAGTTAGACATTTGAAGCTGAAATGAAACAAAAAAACAAAATTTGGAGTAAAAAAACCACTTTTTGAAAACTTTAAATGGTGCCTAAGCGCCAGAATACAGAGAAGGAGGCGCCTAGACACCAGATTTAGGATCTTAGGTGCCAGAGATGGTTATTTTCCAAATACATTAAATTTGGACGAAATATGAAGGGGTACCAAAGGAGACTCTTAGGAATTCAACCCTACATTATTTAAGAGTAATTTTAAGACAAAAAAGTTTTGTTCATTAGTGTGTATTAGTAGGAATTAAGTGGCGTGAGAGTGTTAGAGAGGATTGTAAAGAAGTTTTTCTGAGAGTTGTAAGAGAAGAGGTAAAATAGGAGACATCTTCTTTATTACATTTCTAAGAGAGAATTGAGTAATATTGTAAGCAGAGAAAGTGTTTCAAAGGTACTTTAAAAAAATTTCTTAGGGAGGAGGTTGAAATAAGTTGTTGTACTTTATTTTTTCTTATTGTGTAAACTTGTTTATATATATAAATTCATGTTTTACTGTATCTTGCTCATGAAATCTTAGTAATTTATTTTGTCTTTCTCCCTTGAATGAGATATAGTCATGTGAAGAATCAAAATTATTTAAATCCATTTTAATTTTATAATTGTGATGATTCAAAATTTAATCTTCATTTACTTATCAATCTAGTCAATTGATTTGTTAAATTTTATTGTCAAACATATGATTCAAGAGGGCTATGCTTTTCTCATTAAAGTAAAAATCACATTTGATCTTATGAATGAGAATGTAGTTCATGGGCTTAAGTGTAAATAAATATGGAAGTATTTTCTATTAGGCATATAATTGGAGATTTTAGGGTGAAAGACTAAAATCCTCAATTTGGTTCAGATGTTTGGAAACTAAAGCAAGATGTTAGCCCTTAAGTGAAGGGAACATGGAAACTCTAGAGTGAGAGCTAGTAACTTTTGAGCTTAACCACGAATTTAGGAACTAAACTCTAGATTAGCGAATTTTCATTGTCACTTGTAAGGATGACAAAGAATAAATATACTCTTATTTGAGACAACATAATTTACAAATATTTGGATTATTGATCTACCTTAAATACTAGTTTTTATTGCATATTTAATGATCATTTTATTCATATTTTATTGATATTGCACTTTAAAGGAATGTATTTTGTATGTTTTTTGTTTCAAGCACATGGAATGAAAATTTGGAGAAAATGAATGAAAAATAAGAAAAAATGGTGCAGTTTGTAAAACTGCATAGCACCGTCCCCTAGCGCTATAGCGCCACAGACGCGTGCATAGAGCGGTATAATGCAGTAACTTCCCTTCTAGAAGATCCATTGAATTTGGCTTAATTTTGAATGGGTGTTTGAAGCAACTGATACACCTAAAATATATAGTGCTTTAGACACATTTTTATACCTATTTTTTGAGATATTACGCTTTAATGGAATGTATTTGTGTGTTTTTCTTTCAGGTACAAGTAAAAAGGTGAAAAATACTAAAAGAAGTGAAAAAGGATTAAATTTGGAGCAAAAATGTGAAAATGGTGCAAAGGTGTTTTGGAGCCTAAGCGCCAGATCCGGCGCTTAAGCGCCGATGAAACAGAGAAGGACACGCCTAAGCGCCAGAGGCCCCGCGCTTAAGCGCTAGAGACAATTATGTTTCATTTTATCAAATTTTGAAGGGACATTTGAGGCACCTATTAGCTAAAGAGGTTAGTTATGTCCACTAGAAACAAATATATGGTTAGAAAACTTATTGAAGGAGGCATCCTTTAGAGGATACATCGAATTAGGACACATGTTGAAGGGTTATCAAGGCACCTCTTGGAGATTTATAAAAGAAGAAAGTTGAGAATTTTTGAAGTGTGCTTGAAAGTCCCAGAAAGGGGAAGTTTTAAGAAGAGTTAGAGATAGTTTTGGTGAGGTTTTTAGGCACCACATATTTACTTTATCCTTTTTGTTTTTAGTTTTATTTAGAGAGTAAGAGTGTTGTAAATGGGAGGAGATTCAAAGTAACTTCAAGAGTTTGGTGGAGGATTTGAGATAAGTTTTTATATTTTATTTTTAAGCTACTTTTAGTTTTAATCGAGACTTATTGTTGGTTTGACAATGATTTCTAATTTTAAAATAAAGTGTGTTTTTGTTTTCTGCATGGATTCTGAGTAGTTTTCTTTATGTTTCTCCTTAAAATGATAAGTAATTAAAAGCGTTGGATGAAAGTTGTGGAGAGTATTGATCTTTAATGTTGGAATAAATTGTAATTATTTAAATCCATGCACTTCATTTACTTCTTAATTTAGCTTATTCAGATGTAAAAATTTGTTGTGAGAACATGTAAGAACTAGATTGATATTGTCTTAGATAATAATTGGAAAGAATCACATGAGGTTATATGAGTGAAAATGTAATTCATATGATTTAGTGCAAATAAATAGGGAAATAATCTTTGAAGAGTGTGGAGTTAGAGGACTTTAAAGTGACAGGTTAAAGCCCCCAACTTGGTTTATTATTTTAGGTTCTGATATGAGATCTTAGCCCCCAGGTGGAGGGAATTGAGGTAACTTTAGAGTGAGAGCTAGTATTTTCCCTACTAAGCCAGTCTTCAAAACTATTTAAACTATAAATTAGCCAATATTCTTTGTAGCATCTCTAGTAAGGGTAAGGAATATTATTGCTTCTAATTAGCACTACACAATTTGCATATTTCCAAAACATAATTCCTATACTTATTACTGACTCATGATAAGGAGAAAGATATTTTCATATCAAGTGTTTTTCTTTTACATAAACTCAAGTTAACTTTAAAAGTTTTATTGTTTTGTCAAAATATCAAAAATACGAAAAAGAATTGAATTTTACCTACCGTGAAAATATCTATAGTTTAAGTAATTGTCTTTTAAAAATAGAAGGCTTGTTGATAAATAATGCATATTGCTTATTTTATCTGTGGGTTTGTTAATCAAAACGTCATATGTTATTTAATAACAATATGTATACTTGCATAGTATCCCAATATATATATTAACTAAAAAACTAAATTCTTATTTTCTCTAGGATCAAGTTTTTGGTTCTGTTGCAAAGTAAGAATAAATAAAAGAAAAATATCATCAAAGACATTATTATACTGTTGCATATAAACAGTCGAGATCAAGTTTTTGGCACCGTTGTCGGGGAAGATTTCAAAAATTTATTGAAAGAAAAATTTCTATTTTTAGAGAGTCTTATTTAAACTTTAAAAGTTATTGTGGGAATATCTTATTATAGTATTTTATTTTATGTTTGTGTATGCATGGTTCAGGTTATGAAGGACTAGTGCCCTACGATTCTGAATTAGAAAGAACAGTTACAAAAATTAGAAAAAGCAAAAAAAATTAAAAATTTTGAAAAACCTAAAAAAAATTGAGAAATGACAAAACAAAATGATCAAAATGCTGAAATTCATTAAGAATATTGACCTTTACGAGATTATGCCAACCCTACGGTAGTTGAACTTCATTTTAGTATTCAAAAACCTATCGTAGTGGCTAATTCATTTGAACTTAAACCTATAATTATCCAAATGATATCAAAAAATCAGTTTGGGGGATCACCAACTGAAGATTTAAATTTACATCTTGCCAATTTTCTAAAATTGTGCGCTACATTTAAATATGATGGTGTATCAGATGATGTCATAAGATTTAGGTTATTTCTTTTCTCACTGAGGGATAAAGCTAAGATGTGGTTGAATTCGTTAGCACCTGGATCTATCAGAACTTGGGGTGATTTAGCACAAAAATTCCTTGCTAAATATTTCCCACCATAAAAAACTATGAAACTTAGAAATGATATTACATCTTTTAGTCATCTTGAAAGAGAATCTATTTATAAAGCATGATACAGATTTGAAGTACGCTTAAGAAAGTGTCCACACCATGTTGTACTAGATCGGTTAATAGTTCAAACTTTTTATAATGGATTAGCTGGGCCTCTTAGATCTATTATCAATGCCGCTGCTGGTGGTTCGTTGATGTCGAAACCATTTCATGATGCTTATGCTTTATTGCAGAAATGACTACAAATAATTTTTAATGGCCTTCTGAGTGGGTGAATCCTAAGCAATTAATCAATACTCATGAACTTGATGCATTTACTATGTTAACAAACCAAGTTGCTGCAATTTCAAGGAAGTTAGACAAATTTGAAATGAATTTTCTCAACCTATCTCCATGATTGAGGAGAATTCATTAGGCCAAATGGTAGATTCTCAAGCATCATTCAAAACTTTGAATGCATAAATAATAAGCAAAATAACTCATATTCAAATTATGATAACCCAGTTTGGAAGAACCATCCCAACTTTAATTGAAATAATACTATGGGTTGTAAAAATCAACAATGGGGGAACAATCAGGGAACCCCATTGGGAAATTGGAACAACCAAGGGAATAATATTTATAAATCTACTTATCCTCCAGGTTTCAATAGTAATACACAATTTAAGGAGAAGAAGTTGTCTATAGAGGAAGTGATGTTACAAAGAAGAAATCAGTTACAAAGTCAAAGAGCTACAATTATAAATATTGAGAATCAACTTGGACAAATCGCAAATTCATTAAGTAATAGATCCCAAGGAACACTTACTAATAATACTGTAACAAATCCAAAAGACCAGAATAAAAAGCAAGGAAAAGCCGTTCAACTTAGAAGCGAAAGATAGTTGGAAGGTAGGGCTCAAAAAGAAGTTGAAGAATCAAAAGAGGATGCTCCAAAAGATTCTGAAAGACCTATTTCTCCACTTAAAGTTAACTTAGAAAAAATCACCACATCCATTTCCTCAGAGACATCGTCAACAGAAGTTGGATAAGCAATTTTTAAAATTCCTAGAAAATTTTTAGAAGCTAGCAATTAATACTCCATTTTCTGAAGCCTTAGAACAAATGTCAAGCTATGTAAAGTTTATGAAGGATATTCTCAATAGGAAAAGGAAGTTTGAAGATAATAAAACTCTTGCACTTAGTGAGGAGTGCAGTGCAATTATTCAGAAGAAGCTTCCTGAGCTTAAAGATCCTGGTAGCTTTACAATTTCATGTGCAATATGAGATAAATTTTATGAGAAAGCTTTATGTGATTTAAGTGCAAGCATTAACCTTATACCATTATCAATATTCAAAAGATTGGGATTATGAGAATTAGCCCCTACTACTGTAACTCTGCAGTTAGCAGATTGTTGAATAACTTAACCTAAAGGAGTTATAAAAGATGTCCTACAGAAATTGGATCAATTTATCCTTCCTATTAATTTCATTGTGCTGGATATGGGGGAAGATAAAGTGATGCCTATCATTTTGGGGAGAACTTTTCTAGTCATAGAAAGATCAATGATAGATGTGCAAAAAAATGAAATTAATAATGTGTGTCAATGATCAAACTGTTACTTCTAACATTTCAAAATTAATGAAATATCCTACAAAAGGTAAAGATGATGAATACTATAGCATGGATGTTATACGATATCTGAGTGAATGTCATTTCAAAACTAATTATGAAGAAAAATTTGAAGTAAAATATTTAGAACATGAGCAAGAAGAGGAATTAGATCAATGTGAAGATCTTTTTAAGGAAAATTCAAACTATGTTCGAGAAAGTTTTGAAATTTTGGACACGATAGAAAAATATAAATCATGTTGTTCATCAATAGAAAAACCTCCAAAACTTGAGTTGAAGTTACTTTCTGATCATTTAAAATATGCCTTTTAGAAGATTCCACTACTTTACCAGTTATAATTTCCTCAAAACTAATGATGGAAGAAGAAGAAAGGTTGATGAAAATTCCAAAAAATTTTAAGAAAACCTTTGGATGGACAATTGCTGATATTAAAGGAATCAGTCTTTCAAATTGTATGCATAGAATTCATATGGAAGAGAATTGCAAACCCAAAGCTAATCCTCAAAGGAGATTGAATCCTGTAATGAAAGAAGTTAAGAAAGAAATTTTTAAGTGGTTAGATGTTGGAATTATCCACCCTATTTTAGATAGTGCATGGGTTAGTCCAATTCACCAAGTTCCTAAGAAAGGAGGAATAACTATGACTGTGAATGAACGTAATGAATTAATAACTACTGAACAAGTCACAAGGTGGTAAATATGCATTAATTTTAGAAAATTAAATCTTGTCACTATGAATGATCATTTTACACTACCCTTTCTCGATCAAATACTGGATAGACTATCTATCCATAAATACTTTTGTTTTCTGTATGGATATACCTGTTATCACCAAATTCAAATAACTCCTAAAGATCAAGAGAAAATAACTTTTACCAGTCCGTATGATACATTTTCTTTTAGAAGAATGCCCTTTGGTTTATGTAATGCCCCCACTACATTTCAAAGATCTATGATGATAATTTTTTGTAATTTAATTGAGAAAGGAATTAAAGTATTTATGGATGTTTTTTCAGTGTTTCAAACTTCATTTGACTCATTTTTAGAACATTTATCAAAAGTTCTTAAGCGCTGTAAAGAAACAAATTTAGTCCTTAATTGGGAAAAATGTCAATTTATTGTAGTAAGAGGAATTATATTAGGACATAAAATATCAAAAAATGGTATGGAAGTATATCATGTTAAAATTCAAGTAATCACTAATTTACCTTATCCAGCAAATGTGAGGGAATTTAGGAGTTTCTTAGGACATGCTGGGTTCTACAAGCGATATATTAAAGACTTTTCAAAAACTGTTAAGCCTTTATGCCATTTACTGGAGAAAGATGCAATTTTTAATTTTGATGAAGAGTGCCTAAAAGCTTCTAAGTTATTAAAAGAAAAATTAGTCACTACACCAATTATAGTTTCACTAAATTAGGGAAAATCATTTGAATTGATGTATGATTCTAGTGATTATACTATTGGAGTAGTTTTAGGACTAAGATATGATAAAATTTTTAAAGTAATTTACTATGCTAGTAAAAATCTTAATGAAACTCAAATTAATTATACTACAACTGAAAAAGAGTTGTTGGAGAACCTTTAGGGTGACTGTCGGTGATATTTCGGGTTGGTTTGTGGGGTTGCCCGTAAGAAGCTGTCGGTCACTGGATCAAAATCCCGTCGCCCGCTTCGGAAGGACATTGAAGTATGAAATCAAACTGACCCCATATTTTTCATGGTTTAAAATGAAAGAGCAATGTACCTCAAATCCTGTATCTATCCCGAAGGATAAACACAAGAATTGAGGATGAGGCTCGATCAAATAAACTAAGGAAAGTATGACGTCAGTTTGGTCTGCGAAACCTTTGTATTTGCCGAAAAGTTCCCCTATTTAATATAAAGGATTAAATAGGGTTTATATTAAGCTGGGTTCGGACATG
>NEWO01000216.1:478838-491309 GCA_003013225.1 Phalaenopsis aphrodite
TTGAGTAAATAGGAGAGTTTTGAGTTTCTAATGATGGGGGTACCTTTTCTAATTTTCTAAGACTAGTCAATAGGAAAGTCCTATGGCTAGACCTAGGCTATCAAAGAAGTTTCTAAACCTCAACCAAAAGTGAGGTCAACAATCGACTACTTTCCTTTGTCGACAGTTGCAACTACCCCTGACTTCTTTTCGAACACTCTAGTCACCTTAGCCTTTTCATGTGGCTCCATGTGCTTCATTTCTTCTGGGAGACTGCTAGCTTTACTGAGTAGCTTCTTGAAGGATTTGATGGTGAGTCCCTTAAGCATGAAAGATACTGGCCCATGAATGCTTTTGAGTAGAATCTCAGTCGCTTGATGTTCCTGTAGCTGAGATTCACATTTCATGCTAAGGTTTCTCCACCTAAAAATATAGTCTGCCAAGGTTTCACTAGGCTTTTGCTTCTCCATCATGAGTTCTCCAATAGACAAATGATGTTGCGCCCCAGCAAATCTTTTCACAAATAACTACACCAACTCAGAAAATGTTTTAACTGACACATTGGGCAAGTCAGCGTACCAGTCGAAAGCAATCCCTGACAAGCTGCTGACAAACTGCTGACAGAGTAGAGCTTCGCTATTCCTCGTGTTACCACAATTGGCTAAAAAATGTGCTATGTGCTGTCTGGGATTTCCAGTCCCATCGAATATCTTGAAGTTTGGGGTCACAAAACCCTTGGGGAAAGGCACGACATCAAACTCCTCCGGGTAAGGTCTACCCTTTAAAATTGACGCACTGCCCTTGAACTGGGCTAAGGCATCCCGTTCTTGTTCAACCATTTGCTTGAACTCTTTTTCTGGCATGACACTTGATGGGAAATCCTTCTTCGGTTGTTCTTCTTTGTCTGTCGAAGTAGCCTCCCTTCTTTCATCTGTGATGTGTATGATTTATGGCTGATTAATCTCTGGAGAAGCCAATCTTGATGCTTGTGATTGCCCCAGAATGGGGGCCATGGCGGTCATAGCTGCAGTCATCTCTTCTATTCTTTTCTCTAGTAGAAAAAACTTGCTCATCCCTGAGGAGGATAACCCTACACAACTCATCTATGGCGTTCTCTTCAGTGTGAGGTTGAGCCTCGCGCGCAGATGTGGTAGCTCTGGTTTTGATCACGTAGACATCCATGAAATCTTCCTCCAAGTAATCACTGTAATCAAAATCCTCCTTGTCACTATTGACGAAAACTCTGTGTTCTCAAGCTAACTCAGAAATCTTGATCCTGAGTTTCTCAAATTTTTCCTCAGTTATCGATTCCTTGATTGATTTAAGATCTGGAGGAGCTTGATGGAAATCCTCAACTTGTTCCTCCATCTCGCTGGCTATAGTCTCCACGATGTTAGATATTTCAAGCACTGGTTTTACTTCCTGTCCTGCAGGCTCACTAAACTGTATTGGTGCAGCGACCTTGGGTACCCATACCCTCTTCTTCTTTGACGATGATGCCTCAGAACGGGACATCTTAGTAGAGACATTGGTATGTCGAGGGAAGGTATGCTCTCCGTGGCGTAGACCAGCTACAGTGTCAGGTAATCGTCTTATCTTTCTTTCCATGATTGTAGAAATAACGGGTAAACCTCTCAGACCCAGTCTTGACTTAATCGGCCGGCAACCTGTGGTTCTGGTGGTGGTATGATCTGTGGTGACCATAGCAGTATCGACTCGGTTTCCCAAACGGAGCCAGACGGGAACGCGGGTAGGTGACTTTATAGTCGACCTATGAGATTTTCTAGCGAACTTAATATTCTTCAAAATTTCATTCTTCCAATGAGGGGAAATTGCATGTCCCACTTGTTTAAGTAATTTACTAACAGAACATCCTTCTTTAATAGCAAGCCTTCTGAAGACTGCACTAACTCGGGTGATGGGGATGAATTTCTTTCCCTCCTCACCATGTCCATGAGGTGATGGTAATGCGGCAGCAATCTTCCGGATACTCTCATATCCATCAGTATCTGTCAGAGGATAGAATCTACTCCCTCGTAGGAGTGGATAAATTTCTGGTAACACTTCTTCAGCTCGAAGAGGCTCCTCCTCATCGGGTGTGTTTTCAGGAGTTTGGGCTTTGATGGCCCTCTGAACTCTCCTATTGCGGTTTCTCCTTTGAGTTTGGATCAGTGGTACAGTCCCTAAGCTTGACCCGATCTCAAACACGGGTTGCCGAACAGTTAATCCTTCAGTCGAATCTTCGATAATCATCACTTCCTTTCCCTTAGCAGCAGCGGGGATAACAAGTTTAGTGAGTGTCGTGAAGGCAGCAGCTTTAGCCTTCTTGTAGGCAGGGAAGTCTTGAAGGCAGTTCAAACCGAATTATACAGATGGCTCTTGAACTTCCGGGGCAGCGATCTTCATTACCACGAACGGGGCTTTCCCGAGGATAACCTCGAGGTCTTCAAATCCAGCTCTGAACTTGATGGTTGGAGCGACATTACGGGCATTGCGGTCCGTTGGCATGGTGCAAGAAAATGTCAGCGTTGGGTAGGCCATTGCAACGAGCTTTAAAACAGAAAGTTTTAGGGCTAGCTATATGGCCGAAAACATTGTAATTTTTAGTGCGAGCACTGAAAATAAAGGATAATCTGTAGACCGGGCGGGTCTTAATTTAAAGGTAATTTTAACATCTTTATTTAAAAAGGTGTAAAATTTAATTAATATTTCAAAGTGCGCACAGCACAAAACGATTTGGTTTAATTTGTGAAATAGCAAACCAAATGTGGAAGGGAGTTGTAAAAAAATTAGGATCCAGTGCGGGACCCAATTCAAGGCAAAAAAAAAATGCCCAAGTGGAATTAGTCCACCGACATACCTATTGGGGGTCCGACCCCACAGAAAAATTTAAAGAGTCCTTAATGGCCTTCTGAACCCCTCTGTTCAGAGATTGTTGAACAGCTAGTCCTGAAGTCCAAGGAGTTAGCTGTACTTTTGCAAGATAGAAATGGGTAAATTACGCCAATGAAAGGAGGGTAATTTGGTCCAAGAGGGACATGGACATATTACTGATGTGTGAAGATAATGTTTCTTAATTTGTATGGAGAGAAAAGCTTGTCCTCAGCGAAGTCGCCAGAAGCTGTCAGTGATATTTCGAGTTGGTTTGTGGGGTTGCCCGTAAGAAGCTGTCGGTCGCTGGAACGAAATCTCGTCTCCTGCTTCGGAAGGATATTGAAGTATGAAATCAAACTGACCCCATATTTTTCATAGTTTAAAATCAAAGAGCACTGTACCTCAAATCCTGTATCTATCCCAAAGGATAAACACAAGAATTGAGGATGATGCTCGATCAAATAAACTAAGGAAAGTATGACGTCCGTTAGGACTGCGAAACCTTTGTATTTGCCGACAAGTTCCCTTATTTAATATAAACAATTAAATAAGGTTTATATTAAGCTGAGTTCGGACATGCTTCCTATAAGGGCAAGCCCTTATAGTTAATTACATCATAAATGACCAAAGTCACTTAAGAAGACTCGCGATAAAAATCAAGAAAAATTATCTTCAAGGAATTTCAAAGGGTGGGACTCTTCAACAAAATTAGATGTAGATGTGTGAAAGGGGATTGGTTCAAATTTGGAAAATTTTATTGCAGAATCCAAAGGAAGAAGAACTAGGGGATGTCATGGATCCATAGGAGAACCTCGGTGACTTCCCAAGCTATCCTAATGTTTGGCTTCAGTTTTGAAAATAAATATTCAGGTGTTTCATTCTGCCAATTTTATTAGCTAAGCCTTACATTCGTGTGAAATGATCACACAAATAACCTGGAAGATGTGAGGGTTTAGGTCGTGACAAATGACAACCTCGGAATCCTAAGACGAGCTAGGGCTTATATTGTTAAACAGGGCTATGCAAAGGCCTAAAGATAAGGTGAGGATTTCCGTTGCATAAGAAAGCAACCTCAAAGTCCTATGACTTTGTTGTTTAAGTCTAAGGAAGGAAGATTGGTTTAGCTGGGGAAGACAGGTGTTGCTGTTTGAAGATGGCTGTGCTGCCCACCATGCTAGCTCCAAGCTCCTTGCCGCGACAAGTCTGAGTTATCTAGTGTGTCAAGTTATATTGTCAAATCAGGGAGCCCTATGGTTGAAGTTCTTTAAATTTTATAGGGGCAAATTAAAGTTAATTGGAGCGACATCGGTTAGGATCCTACGGTTCCCTTGTTCTGGCATCACTATTTTCTATTGGATTCACTTAGTCAAAATGAACTTATTAAACTCAACTTAATGAGTTCCATAATTTCATTTAAACCGTGGGAAGCCTCGTTAGCAACCGTAGGTTTCCTCATCCAAGAGATTCCCGATCATCCAATAGCGACGTCTTAATTTAGTTGAAGTTGTAGTTTTATGTGATGTTTGTGATTAAATTTTGAGTTGTTTTATATTTTGAATGTTATGGCAGTGAATTTCATCTTGGTTGATTTTAGTTTTGATTTTGGTTATGCTTATGGTTATGTGGCTATCCTGATAGTTTCAGTTTTCATGCTGAGTGACATCGTTGTTTAGCATGCAAATTTTGAGGTATAAAAGTACAGTATGAAAGTACAAGAAAGATAATGTTGAAAATTGTAAAAGTGTACCTGGCGAGTCTTCTCGTTCCACCACCTGAAACTTAAAATGCATGTTAAGGCAGTTTATGAAGAGCATGAAACATACAATTTTGGTAATTTTCCTAACCCTATGTCATATCTTGGTGAGTCCTTAAAAGTTTAATTAAGGATGATTTCATTGAGCGAAGAATATTAAGTTTAACAGGCCTCTGAGGTATCCAACGAGTTAGGAGGGGGAAGCAGGTTCATGCCTCCCTCTCACCAACTAGTGAAAAGCCTCGAGTTCATTTAAAATTATTATGTTGCTTAATTATTCATCCTGAAAATACCCTTATTATTCAGTGAACATTGATGTCTCAATTATCCCTAAGAATAGGGTATTTATTACTTATCATTTAATTTGAAAATTATGTGGGTGAAGACCCTTAAAGAGAAAAGTTAGTGTAATTTGAAAACTTAGCCAAATTTTAATCCTCATTGGGCTTAGTGGTGTTTCAAAGATGTTTGATAATGTTTATTTCTCTAATCTTTGTTTAATCAATTTTTGATTTAGCATAAGTCACCACTAAGCCCTTAAGACCTAAGTGAGTGTCTTAATTAGTATTGAAAAAGGTTAAGCCTTAGGTGGTCTTGATTCATGATTTGGATTTTATTTGAAAATCAAGATAAGAGTATTAAATTGATTAATTATTGGTTTCAAAAGTCATACCCCTAAGTCCAGGATCATTTAATTTTAATAAACTTCCAAATTTTAATAATTTAAAAATTTATTAATCTTAATTCAGAAAGTGAGATTGGTTTCTACTAATTAACCCCTTTGTGTTTCAAACTTCAAATAAATTGATTAAGATTAGAAGTTACCCATTTTCCTTCCTTGAATTAAGCCTAAATGTTAATTAAGGCAAAATTTCCAAAATTACACATTTGCCCATAAGGCTCTAACACCTTATAATTTGTCAAATTCAATTCAAATGACTTTGAAATTTTTACCCTACCTCATTCATGGATCAATTGAAACATCAGAGGAGAAAATGTGATTTTTAAAACTTTAATTTAATTTATATAATTATTTTAATGCAAAAATAGGATTTTTCAAAAAAAATCCTAACTTGACTAAGGTAAATTATAATCCCTTGAAATTTTTAATGGAGGTAGACCTAAACTAGAGGAGTATTTGGATCAAATTTCACAATTTTTCGAGATCTCTATGATTTATTAGAATTATTTGAAATTTTGGGTTATTTAATAAAAATAAAATATTTTAAGTGGTGAAAATTAAGTTTTGTATTTTTGGAAAATCTCGCTAAGGTCAAAGAACTCACGAGAGCAAATTTTATATTTTTTTGATTGTTTCTTGATTTATTGGAATTATTTTAGTGAAAACTCATTTTTAGCCTTTTAAAAAATATTTTTTAAGCTTTGAAATTCAATACCTTTATTTAGAAAATAAGGAAAAATATTCTAATTGTTCCAAAGTGATTAGGAAATAATTTAGAACCTTTCCATGAGTTTTATTATTTTTATGATTTTTATGAATTTTTAGTTATTTAAATACTTAGAATAGGCTAAAAATCAAATTTTTATCTTAAATATCATTTTATTTTTAGAAAATACTCCTGATCACAGAGAAATCAAAAAACTAAGTTTTATAATTTTTTGAATTATATTTTGATTTTTTAAAAAATCATTTATGTGTTAAGAGTGATATTTATCTTAAAAAATAAATTTAAGTTATCAAATGAACTCAAAATATTTTGAAACTTTTATGATGAGTTATTTGGATCATAAATCACAACGGAGATAAAAAATCAAGTCATTTAAATGTTTGTATTTTCTAAAATTAATTATCTTAGTGATTTAGTATTTGGAAAATTTAAGGATGTTTTAAATGACTTGTCCCATGAAATTATTTTCAAAGGTTTCTCTGGTCATGGTGGACCTTCCAAAAATTTCTTGGGATTTAATAACCAATATGCTAATTTCCATGATTATTTTAAGGAAATGATGTCAAATAACTTGAAAAATATGGGGTCTCTGTATTGAAAACTTCTCTGACTTTGGAAAAATCATAGAATACTTCACCTGATAGAGGCTACAATATGTCAAAATTTGAAGCCAAGGTGATGTGTCAATATGCATGGAGAATCAAATGATTCGAAATAGTGTTTAATTAATTAAAAATGTTTTATGCATCAAATGGAATTGAAAATTATTCCACATTATTCTCCTCTGTTCACTGAGAAAGAGGATATTTTTATTTTATTTTTGTGTTTTTTCTACACAAAGTTATGTATTTTCTATGTTAAGGGTATTTAAATAAATAGGAGAAAAAAACCTATTTATCTATTTAAACAACGCATGCTGACTAGATCCTAGGCAGCTCCGAAGGCATGGGTGGCGCGCTCTAGTTGGATGTCGCTGTCCACGTAACTTGCTGACTCGGCCCGTTGTTTATGTGCCGAAGTGTTGTCCGACTTGATCTCCCCCGTTCATTTGATACACACTCGATCGGACGGCTCCCCGTCATCATCTTCTATAGGATGATCCCGTGCCCGTCCACACTAAAACCTTAATATTTTGGCCTAGACTCTACCAAATCACTTCAGGTTTGATCTTATGGACTCGTCTAAGTGAGACAAACACATCCATATGGCTAAGGTATCATGAAATCAAGCTTAAGTAAATGGAAAATCAAAATAAGCTCAAAAGGAGGAGGAGTTTTATACCTTTGCTCTGAGAAGGGAGGCTTCGATTAGAGATGCTCGGCACATTTGTTGGGATCTAAGAAGGCTAGGGATTGAGTCCCTGGTCTTGGTGTAAAGCCTAGGTATGAATTCGACCAAGCTCGATTTCAGGTGTTGGTCTAGAGCTTTGGTAGAGGTTCTGTAGAAGGGGGATTTAGTTTCTTTCGCTGTTGTGAAGGTGTGCGTGAAGTTAATTTGATTTTGGTGGACTGTGGAGGTGTATTGGGTTCTGTCCTGGAATGGGAATGGGTGAGGGAAAATGGTTGAAATGCACTGAGAGCATCTTAAGGAAGCTCTGTGTGAAGTTTGGAGAGGCCTCTCTAAGAAAATTTCAACACACCTCTCATGGCCGTGGAGGTGAGTTTTTATAAAAATGGCCATGGGGTGGCTCTCAGGGCATAAGTTTGGGTGCATTGTGGTGCTTAGGTTGAGGGCAGAGGAGCTCCATAGTTTGATTTGGATGAGCTGGCCTCTAGGTTTGATTTGGGTGAGGCGCCATGGGGGTGGCTCTCAGTTTTGGGCTTTTTCAACCACTAGGCTGGCCGGTCGGCCATGGGGAGGTGGCTAGGAGCTCAGGGAACCCAGAGGAATCCATCACAACAATTTAATGCAAATGTGTTTGGATTTGGCAAAGATATCTTAAGCATGCGCATTTTTGGAAATAAGATCCCTTAATTTTGGGGAGCTTTGGTCCATGGATTGATTTAGGTTATTTCATGGTGTTTGGACTGGTCACAAGTCCAACTAATGGCTGTGGTGGAGTTAATTTGGTGCCTTTAAGGTGGTTAGGTCACATTTAGTGTATGGGTCCAAGTGGGTGCAAATGACCAAAACTTGGGTTTGGGCTAGGTTAGCCATGTCAATTGGCAAAAATAATTGTTGCATTTGGTGTAGATGATTATAAGGAACAACTTTGGTGAAGGATGGAAGTGTTTGTGAGTTCAATTGAAAGGTCAATTTGAAGGAATTTTGAACTTTAATCAATTTGGTCATGTTGGGCTAGGCTTGGGTCTAGCTTGGGTTAGACTTGGGCTAACTCCAAATTGATTATTGTAAATGGTCAATAGGGACCTCATGAATAGTTTCCAACATGAATTGGATGCCAATTTGGAGGTTAACGCAATCAATTGGGTGAAATTTAAGGACGTAGCCAATTTGGGGCTAAATTTGAGAATTTTGGATTTAGGCAAAAATCAAATGGATTTGAGGCTTCACCAATGCCAATTGATCGTTGATTATAATGTATGGGAATGTCATAAAGATTTTTCAACATTAATTGAGGTCAATTGACTAGGCTATGGGTTCAATTTGGTGAGATTAGGTCATATGGTCAAAATTGAGGTTTTGACCCAAATCAAAATTGGGCTCAAATCATGGACCAATTGAGCTTGGAATTGGGTTAGTTTGGTCATATCAAAAGTGAATTTGAGTTTAGGATTGGAATTGGGGTCAATTAAGATCAAATTGATGGACATTTGAGTTGGATTTGGGGAAATTTGAGTCTTTAAAGGGCAAATTGGGGATTTTGGTTAAAGATGGTCAAATTGGCCAAATTGGGTCATAAGGTAGTTGAGATAAATAAAATTAGAAATAATTAGGATTTATTGGGATTTTCTGGGAATTTTTGGAATTTTTGGGATTTTGAGCCCAAGAGGGGTATTTTGGTAGTTAGGGGGTGTTTTAGGGGTAAAAGGCCAAGATGGGTATTTTGGTAGAGTTGAGGTACCAATCATCACCAATAAGTCATGGACCAAAGGAAACCCCTTTTTGGGTCCTCTACATAGTGGTCTTAGATAAACCATAGCCCTAGAGCTAGTAGGTTTAGGGGACCATCTACATGAGTATCCCAAAAGAGGATCTAGGCTACATATTTGAGTTTAGGGTTGTGAGTGATTGTGAGTGTAGATGAGTGTAGTGAGTGTAGTAAATGCCTTAGCTCTAGACCAACACCCAGGGTCAACCCTAAGGTCCAGCAATCTTAAGGGTGACTCATCCTGAGTTTCCCCCACAGTGACCCCACCTACTAAGTATTTAGAGGTTGAGAGCAATATGTGGAACTTCAAGCTGAGTGGAGAAGGGTTTGGAATTTCTAATGTTGAGGGTTTCATGTCTAGTTTTCTAGGAATAGTCAACAGGAAAAGTCCTATGGCTAGACCCTAGGCTACTAAAGAGGAAGAACTAAACCTCAACAAAAAATGAGGTCAACAGTGACAGACTAAAATCTTTAATTCAGTCTTAGTATTTAAAAACTGAAGCAAGAGCTAGCCAATGATTTAAGAACTAAACATTGAGATTAGGCAATGATTTTCTATGCACTATATATGGGTAGAGAATTAAAATTGCTCCTATTTGACACAATACATGTTATGAACATTTATCTCATCTCATTTTACCATAGCCTCATTGTAGTGGGAAGGATGATTTATTTTACATAAGAATCTCCATTACATAAACATAGTTAATAGATTAGAATTACTGTTTTAAATTTTACATATTTGATTAGATAATAGTTTAGAAATTTAATTTTGATTACATCTCAACAACTGAAATCAGTGACAGTGATTTTAATTAACTTTCTGTGAATTTCCTAACAAATTTGTCATTTCCAATTTAAATCTTCCCCATAGGATCGATACTTTGGGCTTAAAAAGAAAGTTCATTATTACTTGATAACGACACGTATACTTGCATAGAATCCAAAAATTAATAGATTATATTTAATTAAATTTTACACAATCTATCGCAAAGAAAAAAGTCGGATCAAGTTTTTGGCTCCATGTGTGTGCAAGGTAACAGATGAGTTAAATAGTTTTGATAAATTAGGAAATTTAGAGATAATATATATACCATAAAAATTATTATTGTTAAAAAAAATTTTAAAATAAAAAATCCAAAAAGAAATATTTTTATTAGAGTGTTCTACTTTGCTTGCTTTATTTGTTTATGTGAAATATTGGATCTGAAAGTTTAGTACCTTAAGATTTAGAATTAGAACGTAATATTAAAAAAGTTCAAAAACAACAAAGAGAAATTAAAAGTTTACAAGAAATGGCGAATAACTTAGATAATCCAATAAATGAAAATTGATAAAGACCTTTAAATAATTATGCGAATCCGACAACAGATGAACTTCACTGGACTATTCAAAATCCTTATATTGCTGCTAATTCATTTGAGCTTAAACCTGCTATTATCCAAATAGTACAAAATAATCAGTTGGAGGATCACCTACTAAAGATCCTAACTTACATATGTCGGTGATTATTTTGGGTTTGGTTTGTGGGATTGCTCGTAAGAAGCTGTCGGTCGCTAGAATCGAAATCTGTCACCCGCTTTGGAAGGACGTTGAAGTATGAAATCAAACTGACCCTATTTTTTGCATAGTTTAAAATGAAAGAGCATTGTACCTCAAATTCTGTATCTATCCTGAAGGATAAACACAAGACTTGAGGATGAGGCTCGATCAAAATAAACTAAGGAAAGTATGACGTCCCTTTGGTCTATGAAACCTTTGTATTTGCCGACAAGTTCCCCTATTTAATATAAAGAATTAAATAGGGCTTATATTAAGCTCGGTTTGGACATGCTTCCTATAAGGGAAAACCCCTATAGTTAATTACAGCTTAAAAGACCAAAGCCACCTAAGAAATCTCTCGATAAAAATCAAGAAATATTATCTTCAAGGAATTTCAAAGGGTAGGACTCTTCAACGAAATCAGATGCGAAATCAGATGTAGAGGTGTGAAAGGGGATTAGTTCAAATTTGGAACATTTTATTGTAGAATCCAAAGGAAAAAGAACTAGGGGATATCATAGATCCAGAGGAGAACCTCGGTGACTTCCCAAGCAATCTTAATGTTTGGCTTCAGTTTTGAGGAGAAATATTTAGATGTTTCATCCTGCCAATTTTATTTTATTAGGACTTATATTTGCGTGACAGAGTCACACAAATTGCTTAGACGATATGAGGGTTTACGTCATACCGGACGACAACCTCGGAATCTAGAATGAGTTAGGGCTTAAATCGTACAACAGAGCTATACTAATGCCTAAAGATAAGGTTAGGATTTACGTTACATAAGCAAGCAACCTCGAAGTCCTATGGCTTTGTTGTTTAAGTCTAAGGAAGGAGGATTGGTTTAGCTAGGGAAGACAGGTTTTGCTGTTGAAGATGGCCGCGCTGCCCACCAAGCTAGCTCCAAGCTCTTGCCACGACAAGTTTGAGTTATCTATTGTGTCAAGTTATAATATCAAATCAGGTGGCCCTATGGTTGAAGTTCTTTAAATTTTCAGAGGGCATATTAAAGTTGATTAGAGCGACACCGGTTAGGATCCTACAGTTCCCTCGTTCCGGCATCACTATTTTCTATTGGATTCACTTAGTCCAAATGAACTTATCAAACCCAACTTAATCAGTTCCATAATTTCATTTAAACCGTGGGAAGCCTCGTTAGCAACCGTAGGTTACCTCCTCCGAAGGATTCCTGATCATCCGATACAGACATCTTAATTAAGTTAAAGTTGTGGTTTTGTATGATGTTTGCGATTAAATTTTGAGTTGTTTTATATTTTGAATGTTGTGGCGATGAATTTTATCTTGGTTGATTTTAGTTTTGGTTTTGGGTATGTGGCTATCATGATGGTTTTAGTTTCATGCAGGGTGAGATCGTCATTTAGCATGCAAATTTGTAGGTATAAAAGTACAGTATGAAAGTACAAGAAAAGCAACGCTGAAAAACTGTAAAAGTGTACCTGGCGAGTCTTCTCGTTCCACCACATGAAACTTAAAAGGCATGTTAAGACAATTTATGAAAAGCAAGAAAGGTAAAATTTTCCTAACCGTATGTCATATTATGGTGAGTCCTTAAAAGTTTAATTAAGGATGATTTCTGTAAGCAGAGAATATTGAGTTTAATAGGCCTTTGAGGTATCCAACAAGTTAAGAGGGGCAAATAGGTCCATGCCTCTCCATCACCAACTAGTGAAATGTCTCGAGTCCATTTAAACTTATCATTTTGCTTAATGGTTCATCCTGTAAATATCCTTAATGCTCAGTGAACATCGATGTCTCAATTATCCCTAAGAAAGGGGTAATTATCATTTATCATTTAATTTGAAAATTATGTGGGTGAAGACCCTTAAAGGGGCAAGTTATTG
>NEWO01000216.1:492119-551332 GCA_003013225.1 Phalaenopsis aphrodite
TCAGAGAACTCAGAGGAGCAAATTTTATATTTTTTTGATTTTTTCTTGATTTATTGGGATTATTTTAGTGAAAACTCATTTTTAGCCTTTTAAAATTTTTAAGCTTTGAAATTCAATATCTTTATTTAGAAAATCAGGAAAATATTCTAATTGTTCCTAAGTGATTAGGAATCAATTTAGAGCATTTCCATGAATTTTATTATTCTTGTGATTTTTATAAAATTTTAATTATTTAAATATTTAAAATAGGCCAAAAATTAAGTTTTTATTTTAAATATTATTTTATTTTTATAAAATATCCTTGATCACAGAGAACTCAAAGAAACTAAGTTTCATAATTTTTTGAGTTATATTCTTGATCACAGAGAACTAAAACCAAATCACTTCGGGTTTGATCCTATGGATTCGTCTAAGTTAGACGAACACATCTATACGGCTAAGGTACCATGAAATCAAGTTTAAGTAAATGGAGAATCAATATAAGCTCGGGAGAAGGAGGAGTTTTATACCTTTGCTCTGAGAAGGGAGGCTTCGATCAGAGGTGCTCGCCACGTTTGTTGGGGTCCAAAGAGGCTAGGGATTGAGTCCCTAACCTTGTTGTGAAGTCTAGGTGTGAGTTCGACCAAGCTCGATTTCAGGTGTTGGTCTAGAGCTATGGTAGAGGCTCTGTGGAAGGGGGATTTGATGGGGCTCTGGCTTCTTTCACTCTTGTGAAGGTGTGGGCACAAACAATTGAAGTTTGGTGGAGTGTGGAGGTGTATTGGGTTTTGTCCTGGTTTCCCTTCAGGCTTTCAAGCTCAAAATGGATCTCCGACAATGGGAATGGGTGAGGGAAAATGGTTGGAATGCACTAAGGGGATCTTAGGGAAGCTTTGTGTGAAGTTTGGAGGGGCCTCTCTAAGAAATTTTCAGCACACCTCCCATGGCCGTGGGAGGTGAGTTTTTATAAAAATGGTCATGGGGTGGCTTTCAGGGCATAAGTTTGGGTGCATTGTGGTGCTTAGGTGGAGGGCAGAGGAACTCCATAGTTTGATTTGGGTGAGCTGGCCTATAGGTTTGATTTGGGTGAGGTGCCATGTGAGTGGCTCTCGGTTTTGGGCTTTTTCGGCCACTAGGCTTGCTAGCCGGCCAGTGGGAGGTGGCTAGGAGCTCAGGAAACCCAGAGGAATCCATCACAACAATTTAATGCAAATGTGCTTGGATTTGGCAAAGATATCCTAAGAATGTGCATTTTTGGAAATAAGATCCCTTAATTTTGGGGACCTTTGTTCCATGGCTTGATTTAGGTGATTTCATGGCGTTTGGACTTGTCACTAAGTCCAACTAATGGTTGTGGTGGAATTAATTTGGTAGTTCTGAGGTGGTTAGGTCACATTTAGTGTATGGGTCAAAGTGGGTGCAAATGACCAAAACTTGGGTTTGGGCCAGGTTAGCCATGTCAATTGGCCCAAATAATTGTTTCATTTGGTGTAGATGATCATAAGGAACAACTTTGGTGAAGGATGGAAGTGATTTTGAGTTCAATTGAAAGGTTAATTTGAGGGAATTTTGAACTTTAATCAATTTGGTCATGTTGGGCTAGACTTGGGTCTAGCTTGGGTTAGCCTTGATCTAAGTCCAAATTGATTGTTATAAATGGTCAATAGGTACCTCATGAAGAGTTTTGAACATGAATTGGATGCGAATTTGGAGGTTAAGGCAATCAATTGGGTGAAATTTGGCGACTTAGCCAATTTGGGGCTAAATTTTGGAATTTTGGAATTTGGCCAAAATCAAATGGATTTGAGGCTTCATTAAGGCCAATTAATGGTTGATTTTGATGTATAGGAATGTTATAAAGATTTTTCAACATTAATTGAGGCCAATTGACTAGGCTATGGGTTCAATTTGGTGAGATTAGGTCATATGGTCAAAATTGGGGTTTTGCCCCAAATCAAAATTAGGCTCAAATCATGGACCAATTGAGCTTTGATTTGGTTTAGTTTGGTCATATCAAAAGTTAATTTGAGTTTGGGATTGGAATTGGGGTGAATTGAGATCCAATTGATGGACATTTGAGTTGGATTTGGGGAAATTTGGATCTTTAAAGAGTAATTTGGTGATTTTGGTTAAAGATGGTCAAATTGGCCAAATTGGGTTATGTGGTAGTTAACAAAAAGAAAAATAGGAATATTTGGGATTTATTGGGATTTTTTGGGAATTTTTGGAATTTTTTGGATTTTGAGCCCAAGAGGGGTATTTTGGTAATTAGGGGGTGTTTTAGGGGTAAAAGGCCAATATGGGTATTTTGGTAGAGTTGAGGTACCAATCATCACCAATAAGCCATGGACCAAAGGAAACCCCATTTTGGATCCTCTATGTAGTGATTCTAGCTAAACCATAGCCCTAGGGCTAGTAGGTTTAGGGGACCATCTACATGAGTATCAAAAAAGATCAAGGGATCTAGGCTAGAAATTTGAGTTCAGGGTTGTGAGTGATTGTGAGTGCAGATAAGTGTAGTGAGTGTAGTGAGTGCCTTAGCTCCAGACCAACACCCAAGGTCATCCCTAAGGTCCAACAATCCTAAGGGCGACTCATCTTGAGTTTCCCCCACAGTGACCCCACCTACTAAGTATTTAGAGGTTGAGAGCAATATGTGGAACTTCAAGTTGAGTGGAGAAGAGTGTAGAATTTCTAATGTTGAGGGTTCCAGATCTAGTTTTCTAGGAATAGTCAATAGGAAAAGTCTTATGGCTAGACCCTAGGCTACTAAATGGGACAAACTAAACCTCAACCAAAATTGAGGTCAACAACATCTTGCTAATTTTCTTGAAATTTGTGCTACATTTAAATATAAATATGAAAGAGTGTCTGATGATGATGTTAGGCTTAGAATTTTCCTTTTTCATTAAGGGATAAGCCAAGGCTTTGTTAAATTTGTTAGCACCTGAATCTATTAGAACTTGTGAAGAACTATGATAAAAAATTTTGGCTAAATATTTTCCACCCTAAAAAACCGCTAAGCTTAGAAATGATATTACATATTTTTGTCACTTTAAAGGGGAATCAATATAGAAGCCTGGGAAAGATTTAAAGAGCTTCTTAGGAAATGTCCACATCATGCTTTACCAAATTGGTCAATAATTCAAACATTTTACAATGGATTGGTAGGATCACTGAGATCTATTATAGATGCTGCTGTGGGTGGTTCATTAATGTTAAAACCTTTTGATGAAGCATATTCTTTAATTGAAGAAATGACGACTAATAATTTTCAATGGCCCTATGAAAGAGTAAATCCTAAGAGAGTAGCTAGCATTCATGATTTTGATGCAATGTCTATTTTGGCATCTCAAATTGCTGCTATTTCTTAAAAGATTGATCAATTGAAAATGAATTATTCTCAAGTACCCCGCAGTATTACAGGAGAATTCACTAGGACAGATTATTGATACTCAATCATCTTATGAAACTTTAAACACTATAAATAATTGAAATAACAATCCCTATTCTAACTATTTTAACACTGCTTGGAAAAATTACCCTAATTTTAGTTGGAATAATTATAATAATTTGGTGAATCCATCTGAAAATCTAAACAATCAAGGAAATCCTAATTTTTGACCTTATTATCCTCTAGGATTTAACTCCAACCCTAACCCACAAGTTACGGTAAAGAAGTTGAAGATGGAAAAAGTAATGTTGAATATGGGAAATCAACTACAAAATCAAGGGGCTGCTATAGGAAATATTGAAAATCAATTAGGACATATTACTACTGCACTTAGTAATAGACCTTCTAGAATTCTTTCAAGTACTATGGAAGTTAATCTAAAAGATCAAAATAAAGAACAAATTAAAGCTATTAAATTACAAAGTGAAAAAAAATTTGAAATAAGGATCGAAAAAGAAGCTGAAGTTGATGAAGAAAAGGAAGAAATGAAAAAATGATCAACATGAAAATGAACAAACACAGAGCCATATAGAAAAACCATTCCTCCGTTTCCTCAAAGACTGAAACATAAGAATAAAGATAAAAAAATTTTAAAATTTTTTGGAAATCCTTAAGAAGTTAAAGATAAATATTCCTTTTATTGAAGCTTTGGAACAAATGCCAAGTTATGTTAAATTTATGAAGGATGTATTAAACAAGAAAAGGAAGTTTACATATCATGACATCATTGCACTTAGTGAAGAGTGTAGTTTTATTATTAAGAAAAAGCTTCCTGAAAAATTAAAAAAACCCGATAGATTTACTATACCTTGTGCAATTGGAGAAAAGTTTTACTGGAAAGCTTTATGTGATTTAGGAGCGAGTATCAATCTTATGCTTTTATCAATTTTTAAACGTTTAGATTTGGGAGAAATTTCCCCTACCACTGTAACTCTTTAGTTAGCTGATCGATCAATAACTTATCTAAAAGGAGTTATAGAAGATGTTCTAATTAAAGTGGATAAATTTATTTTCCCTGTAGACTTTATAGCATTGGATATGGAGGAAGATAAAGAGATTATCATTATTTTAGGGAGAACATTTCTCACAACAGGGAGAGCTGTAATAGATGTGCAAAAAGGAGAATTAATGATGAGAGTTAATGATCAAGAAGTGAAATTTAATATAGCAAAAGCTATGAAATATCCTGCAATAGAAAAAGATAATGAATGTTTCAGGATGGAAGTAGCTGATTATCTAAGTAATGAGCAATTTAAGATTGAATTCAAAGATAAATTAAAGCAAGTAAAAATTTTTTATACTGAAAATGAAATAAAAGAAGAAGATTTAGATTATATTCAAAGAAAATTTGAAGCATTAGACTTGTTGGAAAATGATAGTAAAAATCATATTCCTTCAAGTATTAAACCACTTGAACTTGAATTGAAGATACTACCTACCCATTTAAAATATGTATTTTAAGGAGAGTCATCTATATTTCCTGTTATTATATCTTCTAAGTTAAGTGAAATTCAGGAACAAAAGTTAATAGAGATGTCGAAAAAGTATAAAAAGGCTTTTGGATGGACATTAGCAGATATTAAAAGAATTAGTCCTTCAATTTGTATGCACAAAATTTTATTAGATGAACATTATGAACCTAAAGTGGATCCTCAGAGAAGATTATACAAAATAATGAAAGAAGTAGTTAAAAAAAAGATTTTAAAGTGGTTAGATGCTTGAATTATATATCTTATTTCAGATAGTGCTTGGGTGAGCCCAATTCACTGTGTTCTGAAGAAAGGAGGAGTGACTGTTGAAGAAAATGAGAAAAATGAATTAATAGAAATAAGATAAGTAACTGGTTGGTGAATTTGTATTGAATATAGAAAACTAAATATGGCCACCAGAAAAGATCACTTTCCTTTGCCCTTTCTTGATCAAATATTGGATAGATTGGTTGGGAACAAATACTATTGCTTTTTAGATGGATATACCGAATATCACCAAATTCCAATTGCTCCAGAAGTTCAATAGAAAACAATATTTACAAGCCCATATGGAACATGTGCTTTTCATAGAATGCCTTTTGGACTATGCAATGCACCTGCAACATTTCAAAGATTCATGATGTCAATTTTTAGCAATTTTATAAAGCATGGAATAGAAGTATTTATGGATGATTTTTCTGTATTTGGGACTTCATTTATGTTATGTTTTAATAATTTAGAAAAAGTTCTAGAGATATGTGAAAAAATCAAACTAGTCTTAAATTGGGAAAAATGTCAATTTATGGTTATAGAAGGTATTGTTCTTAGACATAAAATTTTTGAAAAAGGCATGGAAGTAGATCCTGCAAAAATCCAAGTTATAGAAAAATTACCTCCTACTAATAATGTTAAATAGTGAGAAGTTTTCTAGAACATGCTGGTTTTTACCGGCGCTACATAAAATATTTTTCAAAAATAACTAGACCCCTATGCCAAATTTTAGAAAAAGATACGAAATTTGATTTTAATGAAGAATGCATAGAAAAATTTGAATTATTAAAGAAAAAATTAATCACTGCACCTATGATAGTACCACCTGACTAGGAGAAACCATTTGAAATAATGTGTGATGCTAGTGATTATTTTATTAGGGCTTTATTAGGACAAAGACATGACAAAGTTTTTAAAGTTATGTATTATGCTAGTAAAACTCTAAATAATGCTCAAATTAATTATACTATGACTGAAAGAGAGTTATTAGCTATTGTTTATGCCTTTGATAAATTTAGATCTTATTTAATTGGAACTAAATGTATAGTGCATACAGATCATTCTGCTATTAAATACTTAATGCAAAAGAAGGATGTTAAACCAAGATTAATTAGATGGATACTTCTTTTGTAAGAGTTTAATTTTACCGTGGTAGATAGAAAGGAAAATGAGAATCAAATAGCTGATCATTTGTCTAGAATAGAAATAGAAATATTAACTAATTTTGCAAATGAAATTTTAAAAAATTTCTCTGATGAACATTTATATAGTATTGATGAAATGAATGTACCGTAGTATGCTGATATAGTAAACTATATTGTAAGTGACATTCTATCTCCTGATATCAAGAATCCACAATTAAAGAAATTTATCTATTATTTGAAACTCTATTTTTGGGATGACCCATATTTATATAAACAATTTAAGGATTTAATTATTAGAAGATGTGTGCATTATGAAGAAACTCAACAGATAATTGAAAGATGTCATGATTCTGATTTTGGAGGACATTTTGGAATAAATAGAATTACATATAAAATTTTGCAAGCTGAATTTTATTGGCCTACTATTTTTAGAGATGTTAATGAATATATTAAAACATCCGATAGATGTCAACGAATAGGAAATATTTCCAGAAGAGATGAAATGCCTCTAAATTACAGATTAGAAGTTGAAATTTTTGATGTGTGGGGATTAAACTTTATGGGACCATTTATGCCTTCATTTAGAAATTTATATATATTACTTGTTGTTGATTATGTCTCTAGGTGGATTGAAGCTATTGTTGTGCTTAGATGTGATGCTCGGACTGTTTCTCAATTTTTAATTAAAAATATTCTTACAAGATATGAAATGTCGAGAGTAATCATTGCTGATGGAGGATCTCATTTCAGGAATAAGAGAATCGAAAAATTAATTAAGAAATATGATATAATGCATAGATTCTCTACTTCTTATCATCCTCAAACTAGTGGTTTAACAGAAATATCAAATCATGAAATTCAACGCATTTTAGAAAAATCTGAAAATCCTTATAAATTGGATTGGTCTGCTAGACTAGATACTGCATTATGGGCATACATAACTGCTTATGAAACTCCTATAGGAATGTCCTCATATAGATTGTTTTTTAGAAAAACATGTCATTTACCAGTAGAATTGGAACATAAAGCATTTTGGGCTATTAAAGAATTTAATTTTAATTTAAAGGATGTTGGTGAGAAAGGGTTTTTGCAACTCAATCAATTTGAGGAGATTAGAAATGAAGCATATGATAATGCAAAAATCTATAAAGAGAAATGAAAATATGACATGATCGGAAGATTGTTAAGAAGAAATTTGAACCTGGATAAGAAGTTCTACTATATAATACAAGATTGAGATTATTTTCAAGAAAACTAAAATCCAGATGGTTAGGACCATTTAAAGTGATTAAAGTTTATCATTATGGAACTGTTGTTATTAAAGATCCTAACACTAGAAAGATATTTAAAGTTAACGGGCATCGTTTAAAACATTATTATGAAGGGCAGATACCTCAATTTAAAGAAGTATTAATGTTAAGTCAACCCAACTAAACAAATGGTATGTCGGGCTAACGACATTAAACCAAGCGCTTTGTGGGAGGGAACCCATACTTATATTGCTATGTATTACTATTTAATTTGTCAAGTGTCTTATATATTAGTAGATAATAATCCTACACAATTGCATTTATTACAAATTAAGTCAAATATTGGTATTGGAGAAAAAATTGGAATCAAATTGAATAAAAAAAATGATTAAAATTGTAATTTTGGCCACTGGCAGCGACGACGCCCTAAAGAATGGACATCAGGGCCAGTAGTGCCAATCGGGAGCACCAATGGCGCCGAGTGCAGTTAGATTGTTTTAGACAACTTTTGGCGAGTTTTTGCGTGAGTTCACTTCATAATTACCACCGAGATGAGTTTAAAAAGGCTTAGAAACATCCTTGGATGCCTAGTAACTTTCTATTTTCGGTTTCCATGGCTTCCAATTCCAGAAATGCTTTAAGGTATGGAGTTTTCAACAAAAGAAAGTTTATTAGTTTCAACGCGCAGCTGTTATACGATAAAGTTATTACAAAAAGGAAATTGATCAAGGAAAGTGGATTTGTTAATCATGGAGTGATCAATCCTACAGGTCTGATTGATAAAATTCTTCTGCAAAGGCGTTGAGAAGTTCTTTGTTACACTATGTCTACGGTTGTCGTACCTGTGGTGAAAGAGTTTTTTTACAAACTTACATGGAATTACTCAAGGTGTTGTCTTCGTACGAGGTAAGGCTGTACCATTTACTCCTGCAAAGATTAATGAATTGTATATGATAGACAACATTCCAATCTGTCATTATACAAATTTCATTCCTACATGAGATTTGATGCAAGATGTCTATAATCTTCTGATGATGAAAGTGATATGTAAGATATACGAGATGAAGGATATGTTAGTTTCTCCACATCATTACTTAATCCAATTTCGAAGCAATGGCATTTCTTTATTGCTGCAAAATTACTCCCTACTATAAAAATTAGTAGAGTTAACAAAGAGTGTGCTATTTTAAATTACTGCATTCAAATGGAAAAACCCTTTGATATAGGGTCTATTATATTTAAATCTATTATGGGTATCCTTACTAATGGACCAGTTTATGGACTTCGGCATCCATCTACCATCTTTTTAATTTAGGGTCAAGCCCAAGTTCCATATGGAAGTTGGGAAAATACTTTATTACCTTGGGAGCCCATGAATCCTATAGATGAAAATTATTGTGGAAATTGAAATGAAGTAATATAAGCCATCATAGATCAATCTTCACATGCTTCAAATTCATTAATACCACCAACAGTTGGAAGTTTACTTGCTTTGGAAAAGAAATTGAAGAAAATTGAAAGGGAACTTCAGGCTATTATGAATGCAGTAGGAGATCTTAAATACCTTTTTGATCACCTAGATTGGAGAATAAAAGAAAATTTTGATCACACTGGAACTTTTGAAGCAACATTAGTTCGGATGTTTAAGGAAAAAGGGTGGAACAAAGAAGATTCGATAGATCAATTCTTGTACCGATCCTTCTACAACTTATATGTTCATTACCAATCTATGAAAGATATCAGAGGAGAAGAAAGCACTGAAGAAGTGGCGTAATAATTGAAAACTTTAAATTCTCTATCTATTTTAGAACATTATATATATTTAGTGGATTTAATTTGGTTTCTTTTTTTGTTGCTTTTTGCTTTAGAATTTTGAACTTTGATTGTGTGTATAGTTTTGTGACAGCATTTAGTGTTGTGGCTTGATTTCGACGCTGATTTATAATTAGTTTGTTTAATATGTGTGATTGTGTAATTAAAAATTGTGTTTGTAAAAAGTGTACTTTCATATATAAAAGTTAGTTTGTTGTTGTTTGTGAAAATTTGTGTTGGTAAAATGTTTTGTTTTGTGAGTTATTGTTAGATAAAAATTTGTGTCTAAAATACTAAAAAATTTTGGAGTAAGCTGATAGGAAATCTAAAATTAAAAGATCAAAATATAGAATTTTTTGAGTCTTCTGCGCTGACAGGCCTGGAATCGGTGCGTACAGGGCCCTTGACTAGATATCATATTTTAACCCCTAAAAATTCGTAATTTCTACTGTGGCCACCATTTTTACACTTAAGTCATCTTCAGCTTTCGGTTTGGATGGCTAGTGCTTGATTTTGGGAGGATTTGAGGCGATTTAAAGGCTAAAATACTTCTGATTTCATCTTCTCTAGGTAAGAGCTACACTTGAATAAAAAATTTTTTATTTTCACCAAGGATTAATCTCACATTGCATGGATCAGAAAATATGGAAATTTTTTTAGAAATTTTAGAGAAAATGCTTTGATGATGAACTCTTATTTAGTGATTTGAAGTTTAAAATGTTTTACATTTTGATTTTTGGAATTTTAGAATTTATTCGGATTTTTCAAAATTTTCTAGATTTCTTATTGCACCTAGATCGAGCAAAAGGAAAGTAGAATATGACGAGCAAAGATTTGTTAGCTTTAGAGCTAGTGCTTGATTTTATAGAATTTGTGAAAGTAAGAAAGTAATTCAGGACCAAGCTTTTAAAACCCCAAGAGGAGAAGTTGAACGTTTGATTATTGCTCAACAGTCGGAAAATTTTTTCTATTTTACTGCCGATGTGATGGCTGGGATTGTAATGGACTTTTATGCCAACCTTCCTGAAGCTTTTGATAATTACTTATTTGTTCATGGAAAAAGGGTAGAATTTACATCAAAGAAAATAAATGAGTTTTATTCTCTAGAAGATTTGTATAGATGCCAATATCATTCTTTTTCTGTTACGGATCAGGCTTTAGATGAAGTTTTTTCTTTTCTAACTAGTGAGAAAGGGGCTTGGAAAATAAAAAATGGGGTTAAAGTTAACTTTCCCTTTTCTATGTTAAATGTAGTATCTAAAGCATGACATTATTTTATTTCTGGGAGGATGATTCCAACGAATCATCATAGTGAAGTGACCAAGGATAGAGCCATCATGAACTACTCTATTCAGCAAGTAATGAATATAAATATAGGCTCTATCATTTATATGAACATTCTATTTATTGCTCTGGGAGAAACCATTGGTGGATTGACACACCCTGCTCTTATTTACACACTTTGTGAGTAGGCAAGAGTTGATTTCAGACCTAATGAGGAGAGGATTGAGCCTCAGAGACTCATTGGGCCTACCAACATCAAGACTTATGAGTCCCATGTTGATTGGAGATCTGGAAGATAGACTAGAGATATTCCTTCTACTTCTAAAACCCCTAGTGAGCTTACTTCAAGTGACCCCAGTAACAGGGAGTTGCTGTATCAGATGATGATACAATAAATAGATATTTTGAGGATGGATCGTAGGATGTAGAATATAGAGGCCAGAAATGCTCACACTGATGATATGATTCATCAGAAATTTGAGTATGATGCTGCTTATGATGATGCTTTAGTGAGATACCTGACTGCTGATCTTTTTTGTTTGTTTGTTTGTGTTTGTACTGTGTGATTGTATTGTTTGTGTTGTGATCTTATTTAGACTTTGTTGTTATGTTATGTGAAACTATAATGTGGAAAACTATTTTTATTTTTAGAATTTAGTTTAGCTCTATTGTTATTTTTAGCACTTTATTATGTTTTGTGATTAGCTCTTTCTCAGCAAATTTTATATGTATTATGTGCAATTTAAAGTTTTTAGCCTTGTAGTTTTTATTTTAGCACCTGCCGTTTTTTCAAAATTTATGCTCATAAATCAGAATCTCCAACAGGTCTAAATTTCTTTATGTATTTAATGCTTTCTTTTACCCTTCATTTTTAAAGCCTTCTTGTAAAAATCTTTTGAAAATTTAAGTTTGGGGGGGGGGGGGGGGGGGAGAAGAAGAAAAATCATTTTTAGAAAGAGAAAGAACTTAATTTTATTTCTCCTCACTTAATTATATTTTCAAAATTTTAAATTTAATATGACCTTTGATATTAGAGGTTAACTTTGGATAACTATATTTATGTTTCTAAATATATAGTAAATTTAAGTAAAAATTTTCAAGTATAAAGGTTAATTCTAGGAGCTAAGATATTTGGTAAAAGAGAATAAGACTAGGTTTTTCTATTTTTAGTAAAAGAAATTTGTATGTTTGAAGTATTAAAAATCTTAAAAGATTCATGTAAAAAGAAAAGAATTAAACTTTATGAAATCATTAAGTTAATATAAATTTGTTAAGTGAAGAAATGTAAGAAGTTCTTAACTTTGAGAAGAAGATAGTGAAGTTCAAAATCATTAAAGGTTATCCACATATAGTAATCTTGACATATAAGAAAAAAGAGAAGAAAAGAACAAAAAAAAAGAAAAGAAAAAGATGATTCAAAATGATCCTGAAAAGAAAAGACAAAGAAAAAGGAAAAAATATATATGGGGAGAAGCTTGAGGAGATGCCCAATTAATAATTGGCTTCACTTAAATAAACTTAAGGAAAAAGACATAAACAAATTTTTTAAACTTTTTATTTGAAAGTTAACTTAATTATTAATAAAGTTTTATGAAGCTCTTTTCCATATGAATTTGCTAAGTGACTTTAATATAACAAATTGTAATTTTTCTTAAAAGAAATAGAGGATCAAAAACCTTATACTTAATTATTGAATATCTTTAAACCTTTAGTATTACATGGAGTTGTTTTGAATTTTTCTTAAGTTATACTATTATATTTGGAAAACTAAAATATGCAAGTCTAAAAGTTAATCTTTATCATAAGTTATATTTTTTTATGTGGTAAAGAAGTTACTTGAGGACAAGTAATATGTAAGTTTGGGAGATTTTGATACACCAAAAATATATGCATTTTATACCTATATTTTATGCCTATTTTTGATGATATTGCACTTTAATGGAAGGTATTTTCATATTTTCTTGCAGATTGTTGATTTTTAGGGCTTAAAGCAAAAAGAAAGCAAAAAGGATAAATTTGGAGTCAAAATGACATTTTTGAATAAAATCTTAGAGCCGACAATGTTGAGGGCAGCGCCGACGGTGCATAACAAATTAACATAGAGATTTTTTACTCAGCACCGACGACGCCAGACCAACGCCGATGGTACCAATGGCATTGCATACCCTGTTTCTAGAAGGTTTGATGTATTCATACGAATTTTTGAAGAGTTTTTGGAGGCACCTCTTGGAGAACCTACCTTAGGCTTTATTTGGGGCCAAATTTCATCAGAAAATGGCTCCTCTACGTTTTTCACTCCTCTACTTTCATTTTTTGCACCACATCATTCCATTCCACTTCCATATTGGAGTCAATTAGTGATTTTGTTTTTATAGTTTAGAGTTTTTGTGGTGAGATTTAGTGTGAAACTTTCTATAAAAGTGTTGGAGAAGGAGAAAAGTGAGAGATATCTTCTTCCTGCATTTCTAAGAAAAGGCTACAAAGGGTTTGCTTTGAGAAAGAGTTTTCATATAAGTATTGTTTGTTTATCAGTGTTGCATGAAATTTCTTTTATATATAAAATTTTCGTTTTGTTATTTCTTTCTCATGAAGTGTGAGTAGTTCCTTCTATCTTTCTCCCTACTCTGAGATATGGTGAAATGAAGAGACAATATGAATATGTCAATATTAAATTGTAAAATAAATTGTGATGATTTTTTAACTCCAAACTTAATTTACTTTTTGATCTAGCCAATTGAATTGTTAAAAGGTGTTGTGAAACATATGATCAGGTAAATGGAGTATGAGTTCTACAGCAGAGTAAGGATCACATTTGATTCCATAAAAGAGAACATCATTT
The DNA here is from genome assembly GCA_003013225.1 of Phalaenopsis aphrodite. NCBI lineage: Eukaryota > Viridiplantae > Streptophyta > Magnoliopsida > Asparagales > Orchidaceae > Phalaenopsis > Phalaenopsis aphrodite. The sequence continues at coordinate 505,622 of NEWO01000216.1, forward strand.
ATAGAATTAAGTGCAAATAAACACGAAAATTTTTTTTGTTGGGTGTAGAATTGGAGAACCTTTAGGGTGACTGACTAAAATATTCAATTCAGTCTTAGTATTTAAAAACTAAAGCAAGAGTTGGCCTTCAGGTGAAGGGAAGTGGGAGCTCTATAGTGGGAGTCAGTATCCTCCTAGCCTAGCCATAAATTTAGGGACTAAACACTGAGATTAGCCTATCATTGTCTATGCACTGTATCAAGGTAGATAATTAAAATTGATCCTATTTGGCACAATACATATTATGAACATTTATCTCATCTCATTTTACCATAGCCTCATTGTAGTGGGAAGGATGCTTTTTTTACATAAGAATCTCTGTTACACAAACATAGTTAATAGATTAGTATTTACTGTTTTAGATTTTCCATATTTGATTTGATAAAAGTTTAGAAATTTATTTTTGATTACATATCAACAATTGAAATTAGTTATAGTCATTTCAATTGACTTTCTGTGAATTTCCTAGCAAATTTGTCATTTCCAATTTAAACCTTCCCCATATGATCGATACTTGGGGCTTAAATAGAAAGTCCATTATTACTTGATAACGATACATATACTTGCATAGAATCCAAATATGAATTAATTATATTTAATTAAATTTTAGACAATTTATCACAATAAAAAAGTCGGATCAGGAAGTCATTTCAGAAATGTCATAATGGAGAAATTATTAAAGAAATATCTTATAAACCATAGAATTGCTACTGCTTAACATCCTCAGACAAGTGGTTTGGTTGAATTATCTAATTGGGAAATTGACCAAAGAAAAATATGTTGAGATTTTCATACGTATTTTACATTATTTTTGATGATATTGCACTTTATAGAAGGGTATTTTTGATGTTTTAATGCAGGTATGTTGAATTACAGTCATTGGAGCAAAAAGATGCGAAAAGGAGGGAATTTGGAGTGAAAAGGATCAAGATATTAAGATTCAAACTAAGGCGCCGACGGCAAGCCCAACGACGCCGACAGCAAGATTTTCTCGAGAGTCCAGATCAAATATTTTAGAAGGCCCGCCGACGGCAAGATCGGCGGTTATTTCAACAGGTGCATTGAATGTGGACGATTTGTGAAGGGATTCTTAAGCAACTCTTGAGAAAACTCTTCTACAACTTTAAAAGAAGATTTTGGCCGAAAATAGATAGGGTTAAAGAGGTAGGAAAAGTGTTGGGAGAGTGTGGAGAGTGTGTAGAGAGTTTAATTTAGGATTAGATTGTGAGGAATTCTTCTAGAGATTATAAGAGTGAAGGGAAAGTGAGAGATTTCTTCCTCCTTGCCGTTTCGAAGAAGAATTTTTTGTGCTGTAAAGAAAGGAAGAGATTCAGAGGATCTTTGAGAAGTTTGCTTGGAGAGGAATTAGAGATAAGTGTTATTTACTTGTTGTAGTTTGTATGACTTTGCTTTTATATATAAATTCCGAGTTTTGTCGTATCTTCCCCATTAGTTCTTAGTTGTTTTCTCTGTCTTTTCCTTGTCTTGAGATTTGTGAAATGTTGATTTGAATTGGTTGAGCCATGAAAATGTTAAAGAAATTGTGATGATCTTTTCATTTTGATCTTAATTTACTTTCGATCTGGCCAAATGATTTGTTAAAATATGTTGAGTTTTACAACTAATGTGAAGATTACATCCAAGATTCAGGGAGGTCAAAGCCCTTGGAAATTGGGTGCAAATAAATAGGGAAATAAAATTATCGAATGTAGAATTGAAGATTTTAGAGTGACAGACTAAAATCCTCAATTCGGTCTTATCATTTGGGTGCTGAGGTGTAGATGTTAGCCCACAGGCGAGGCAAACGTGGGAGCTCCGAAGTGAGAGCCGGTATCCTCCCAACCTAGCCAAAAATTTAGTAACCAAGCATAGGATTAACCAATGTTCTTTATGCCTGAACTAAAGAGTAAAGAATAGGTATGCTCGTATTTCGCACAATACAATCTGAATTGATTCACTTTATCCATTCACTTTAATTTCTTAACGAAGAGATGTTTTCTTATATATTAAATTTCACATTAGTAACTTTATTAGTAAAATTTGTTATTTAAGAGTTATTAAAAATACATCTTTATTTTAAATGCCTATTAGTGACACATAAGTAATTTGAATTTTATTGTTGTGATTAAGTATTGATTTTCTAAAATCTTAGTTCGTAGCCTCTAGTATTACTCTCTATGGGATCGATAACTAGGAATCCATTAGAGCCATGTATTACTTGAGCGATACGTATACTTGTGTCGATAAGTGTGACTTTACCATTATTGAATTTCTTATATATACATCTTTATCGAATCTATAAATGTTATCAAGTTTTTGGTGTCATTGCCGAGGAATGAAATCTTATAGCAGCAGTATTAAATTCTTGTATTTTTAAGCATATATAAAGTCGCTGTCAAGTTTTTGGCGTCATTGTCGGGGAGTAAATAAGAATCATAATTAGATTAACGGACAAATTAGGACTATTAGAAAACTTTTACTGGAATTGCAACTTATTTTCATATTTTGTTAACTATTTGTTTGTGTACTGATTCCAATTGTATGCGTAAGTTTGGACATCAAAATTTTATACGCTACAATTCAAAATTAGAACGCATTATTAGAAGAATTAGAACACTAAGTAGAGAACCTAGAAATCCTGACACAATGAAAAACAACGTAAACAATTAAGGAATAGAAAATGAACACAAACCTAGACCTCTACGAGATTATGCAAATTCTGCAGCAGATGAAATTCACTTATCTATCCAAAATCCTGATGTAGTTGCTAATTCATTTGAGCTTAAAGCTGCTATTATCCAAATGGTACAAAATAATCAATTTGGAGGTACACCAAATGAAGATCCTAATTTATACCTTGTTAGTTTTTTAGAACTTTGTGCTACCTTTAAATATGATAGAGTTTCGAACGATGTTGTTAGACTTAGAATTTTTCCTTTTTCACTCATTGGTAAGGCTAAGATGTTGTTAAATTCATTAGCACCTGGATCTATTAGAACTTGGGGAGAACTTTCACAGAAATTTCTATCCAAATATTTCCCTCCATCCAAAACTACTAAACTTAGAAATTTCATAACATCGTTTTGTCAGATTGATGGAGAGTTGATATATGAAGCTTGCGAGAGATTTAAGGAAATTCTAAGGAAGTGCCCTCATCATTCATTACCAGATTGGTTGATAATTCAAAATTTTTATAATGGATTAATGGGATCACTTATATTGATTATAGATGCTGCGGCTGGTGGTTCTTTAATGTCAAAACCTTTTGATGAGGCTTATTTGTTAATAGAAGAGATGGCTACCAACAATTTTCAATTGCCGTCTAAAGGGTAAATCCTAAAAGAGTAGCTAGTATCCACGATTCTGATGCAATATCTATGTTAGCTTCGCAGATTTTTGAAATATCAAGGAATTAGATCATTATGGAATGAATGAAATATCAAGGAATTAGATCATTATGGAATGCAATAATCCAGTGAACCCATTAGGAAATTCATCCAACCAAGAAAATGTTAGCTATAAACCATTCTTATCCTCCAGGATTTAACGGTAACACTCAATTTAAGGAAAATAAGTTGTCTATGGAAGAGATGATATTAAACATGGGTTAACAATTGTAGAATCAAGGAAATTAATTATAAATTCAAGGAAATTAGTTACAAAATCAAGGAATTGCTATTAAAAATATTGAAAATCAATTGGGGCATATCACTGTTGGGCTTAGTAACCGAACTTTAGGAACTTTTAATAGTACTATGGAACCTAATCCTAAAGATCAAAGAAAAGAACAGATAAAAGCGATACAATTATGAAGTGGAAAAGAATTGGAAATAAGAGTGCAGAAAGAAACAAAAACTGAAAAACTGAAAAAGAGAAAGTGGATATAGAAAAAGAAATGGATCAATATCCACTTACACTAATGAAAATTACTGTAGAGAAACCTCCACCACTGTTTCCTCAAAGATGGAAGCAACACAAAAAGAATAAACAATTTTCCAAGTTTTTAGAAATTCTTAAGAAATTAACCGTAAATATTCCCTTTGTATAAGTTTTAGAGCAAATGCCTAATTATGTGAAGTTTATGAAAGATATTTTGAACAAGAAAAAGAAGTTCACTGATAATGAGACTGTTGCACTTAACGAAGAGTGTAGTGCAATTATTCAGAAAAAACTTCCTGAAAAATTAGAAGATCCAGACAGTTACACTATATCGTGTGCTTTCAGAGAAAAAATTTATGGAAGAGCTTTATGTGATTTGAGAGCCAGCATTAATCTTATGTCTCTAACAATCTTGAAAATATTAGGATTAGGAGAAGTCTTGCCTACTTCTGTAACTCTTCAGTTAGTGGATTGTTAAGTTACTTATCCTAATGGAGTTATAGAAGATGTGTTAGTAAAAGTTGATAAATTTATCTTTCCTATGGATTTCATTATTTTAGATATGGAGAAAGATAAGGAAATACCTATTATTTTAGGGAGACCGTTTTTATCTACTGGAAAAGCTATGATAGATGTTCAAAAGGGAGAATTAACTATGAGAGTTAACGATCAAGAAGTGACTTTTAACATTACAAAATTTATGAAATACCCTGTTGTTGAAAGAGATAATGAATGTTTTCGCATGGAAATTAGTGAACATCTAATGAGCAAGAATTTTAAAGAACATTTTGATGACAAAGAACAATTTAAAGATAGTGATGAAGTTTTTTTGGACGAAATAGAAATTGAAGAATTAGATTATGTTCAGGGATGATTTGAGATGGTGGATATTACAAGAAATGCTGATAAGAATCTAGTTCTGTCCATTATAAAACCACCCAAACTTGAGTTCAAAATATTGCCTAACCACTTGAAGTATGTGTTTCTGGGAAACTCATCTACACTAACTGTTATTATATCTCTAGAATTAAATGATTTGCAAGAGCAAAGACTTTTGGATACAATAAAAAGATATAAGTAAGCTTTTGGTTGGACCTTAGCTGATATTAAGGGACTCAATCCTTCGATCTGTATGCATAGAATTATACTAGAAGAACAATAAAAACCAAGAGTTGATCCACAAAGGAGATTAAACCTAATGATGAAAGAAGTAGTTAAGAAGGAAAAATTGAAATGATTGGATGCTAGAATTATATATCCTATTTCAGAGAGTGCTTGGGTAAGTCCAATTCATTGTGTTCCTAAGAAAGGAGGAGTGACTGTTGAAACAAAAGAGAATAATGAATTAATACCTATTAGACAAGTTACTGGGTGGTGTATTTGCATTGATTATAGAAAATTAAACACTACCACTAGAAAAGATCACTTCCCTTTACCATTTTTAGACCAAATAGTAGATAGACTTGCTGGGCACAAATATTTTTGTTTTTTAGATGGATATATTGGTTACCATCAAAATCCTATTGCTCCTGAGGATAAAAAAAAGACAACATTTACTAGTCCTTTTGGAACTTTTACTTTTTGAAGAATGCCTTTTGGATTATGTAATGCACCTGCAACATTCGAGAGATGTATGATGTCTATATTTAGTAAGTTAATTCATTATGGATTATAAGTATTTATGGATGATTTTTATGTATTTGGAACATCATTTGATGCATTCTTAAATTATCTTGAAAAACTTTTGGAGTTATGCGAAAGAACTAATTTAGTTCTAAATTGGGAGAAATGTCAATTTATGGTTGCAGGAGAAGTTGTGTTAGGGCATAAAATTTTGGAAAATGGTATGGAAGCAGACCCTACAAAAATTCAAGTTATATCTAAATTAACACCTCCTACTAATGTAAGAGAGGTTAGGAGTTTTCTTGGACATATTTTTTTTCACAGGCGTTTTATTAAAGATTTTTTAAAAATTACTAAGCCTCTATGCCAACTTTTAGAAAAGGACAAAAAATTTGAATTTACTGAAAACTGTTTAAATGCCTTTGAGTTATTAAAAGAAAAATTAGTCAGAGCCCCTATTATAGTTTCACCTAACTGGGAGAAACCATTTGAACTGATATGCGATGCTAGGGATTATGCTATTAGAGATATTCTTTGACAAAGGTATGAAAAGATTTTTAAAGTCATATACTACGTTAGTAAAACTCTTAATGATGCTCAAATTAACTATATTGTTACTGAAAAAGAGTTACTGACCATTGTGTATGCTTTAGAAAAATTTAGATCTTATTTAATTGGGACTAAATGTGTTGTGCACAGTGATCACTCTGCTATTAAATATCTGATGCAAAAGAAGGATGCCAAACCAAGGTTAATTAGATGGATACTTTGCATGCAAGATTTGATCTCGTGGTTATTGATAGAAAGGGAACTAATAATCAAATTGCTGATCCTTTGTCAAGATTAAATCATGAATTATCTGATATCAACAATGAAATTACAGACAGTTTCCCTGATGAACAACTTTATAATATTAATGAGTGAAAAATACCATGGTATGCTGATATTGTTAATTATTTTGTAAGTGATATTTTGCCACCTATGCTGACACTGCAACAGCAAAGAAAATTCATTCATGATGCAAAAACATATTTTTTGGATGAGCCTTATTTATATAAACACTGTAAGGATCTTATTATGAGAAGATGTGTACCTTATGAAGAAACTGAACTAATCATTCAGAAATGTCATGATTCTGAACTTGGAGGACATTTTGGGATTGATAAAACTGCTTAGATAATTTTACAAGCTGGATTCTATTGGCCTACTCTCTTTAGAGATGTTTATAGATACATAAAAACTTGTGATCAATGCCAACGAGTAGGCAATATATCTAGAAAAAATAAAATGCCTCTGAATTTCATGTTATAAGTTGAGATCTTTGATGTTTGGGGATTAGATTTCATGAGACCATTTGTTCATTCATTTGGAAACTTATACATATTAATTGCAGTAGACTACATTTCAAAGTGGATTAAAGCACAAGCTTTACCTCATTGTGATGCTAAAAGTTTTTCAAGATTTTTAATGAAAAATATTTTCACTAGATACGGAATGCTGAGAATGATTATCACTGATGAAGGATCCCATTTTAAGAATAAATACATTTAGAGATTGACAGAAAAGTTTAATATTATTCATAGAATCTCTACTTCCTATCACCCTCAAACCAGTGAGTTAGCTGAAGTTTCTAATAGAGAGATTAAACAAATACTTGAGAAGACAGTAGAGTAGATGGTCTACTAGACTGGATACCACATCACGAGCTTACAGGACTGCTTATAAAACTCCTATTGGAATGACTCCTTACAGGCTAATTTTTGGAAAGACTTGTCACTTACCAGTGGAATTGGAGCAAAAAGCATATTGGGCGATTAAAGAATTCAATTATAAATTGAAAGATGCTGGTGAGAAGACATTTTTACAATTAAATTAATTGGAAGAATTAAGAAATCAATCTTATGAAAATGATAGAATTTATAAGGAGAAACTAAAGTTATGGCATAATCGGAAGATTAACCTGAAAAACCTTAAACCAGGACAAGAAGTTTTGCTTTACAATACATGACTGAAATTATTCCCTAGGAAATTGAAGTCTCGTTGGTTAGGACCCTTTACTGTGACTCAAGTTTATACTTACGGAGCTGTTGAAATTGAAGATCAAAAGACTGTGAATAGATTTAAAGTAAATGGACATAGATTAAAACCGTATTTTGAGGGTAAAAGACCAAATTTTAAAGAGGTTTTAATGATCAGTCAACCTGAATAATACATTAATAGGTCAAGCTGATGATGTTAAACCAAGCGCTTTATGAGAGACAACTCATAGTTATCTTTATTTTTATTGCGATTATAGTTGTTTTATTTGAACTTATCATTAGTTTGTGGTAGTATTGAACTCTACTACTCATATTTACCCTTGAATCATCATAAAAATTGGATCCATAAAAAAAATTGGAACGCATTCGGACTAGAGCGAAACTGTGTAAATTTTTCCTTGGGCACCGACGGCACCATCGACACCGCCGACGGTGCGTTTTTCCCAAGAGTCTAGAGAATTAAATTCCAAAGTCTCACCGGCAGCGCCATTGACGCCGCCGACGGTGAGACTGGTGGAATGATGGTTTTTAGAGTTTGAAATGATGGTTTTTGGCAGTTTTAGGCGGGAGATACTCCCTATAAACTTCCAAATTTGGTTCCTAAGTTTGTATTTCCACAAAAATTAATTGAAACTCAACCAAATCCATCCCTATGGCGTCCAATTCCAGAAAGTTCATTAGTTCCGAGGCGCAGCGAATCTTCAACAAAGTGCTAATAAAGAAGAGATTAATTAAGGAAAGAGGATTTGTGAATAGAGGATTGAATAAACCTTTGAAGACAATTGAAGAGATGATTGTGCGATGAAGATGGGAGGTGTTGTGCTACACTACAACCTCCGTAGTTGTTTATGTGATGAAGGAATTTTATGCTAATTTGCATGGAATCAATCAGGGAGTTGTCTATGTGTGAGGTAGATGGATAACTCTTACTATTGCACAGATTAATGAGTTATATTTGATCGAGAATTTTCCTATCTGCCATTATTCCAACTTTATCCCGACAAGAAACCTGATGAATGAGATCTACCAATAGTTAACGAACGAAATTGAAGACTGGGAAATGAGAGAAAACATGTATGTTAGTTTTTCTGCGACACTTTTAAACCTCGTTTCTAAACACTAGCATTTCTTCATTTCTGCAAAACTATTACCGATGATGAGGATCGGTAAAGTTACTAAGGTAAGTGCTATTCTAAATTAGCGCATCCAAATGGGACTGCCAATCGATATTGGATCAATAATTGTGAAGTCTATTTTGGGCCTGATCGTTCAGGGATCAACTTATGGGCTTGTACATCCTTCAAAAATTTTCTTACTTTACAGTTAGTTCCAAGTATCTTATGAGAATTGGGAAAATGTACTTCTACCTTGGAAGCCTTTGGACCAAACTGAGAGATTCCCAACCAATGAAGATGAAAATGATATGATTATTATGGTGGATCAATCGTCTCAGAATTTACTACCTATTCAACCTTTAGTTCCAGCAAGACAGTAATGATCCTGCACAGAATCAATAAATTAGAGAAAGAAGTACAAAATGTTATGAATGCAATTAACAATATCTCTGATTTTTTTTTATCATCAAAACTGGAGGATGAAAGAGCATTTTGATCACTCTGGACATATTGAAGGAAGTTTGATATGATTGATAAGAAAGATAGGATTGATAGAAGAGGACTCTACTGAAGAATTTCCATACCGACCCTTCTATAACCTCTTTGTTCATGTTCAATCAATGGGTGATCTTAGAGGAGAAACAAGCAATAAATTGGAAGAGTTGTAGATTTACCTTGCTACCTGTATGTTTATGTATGTAATTTGGTTTGAAATTTGTGTTTGCTTTGCTTTCAAATTTTGCTTTTAGATCTCAGTATAGTTGAGATTAAGGATAGGACATTTGTTTTTAGCGTTTAAGTGTTGTGGCTTGGATTGCGATGCTGAATTGATGTATTAAGGTTTAGAAAATACCAAACTTAGGTGTGTCATGTAACATGTATAGTAATCCTTGAAATTTATATATAATTGTGATGTTTTGTGTTGTGAATGTTTATTTGTGTTAATGCATCATTTAATCACTTAAAATTTGTGTTTATAGTGATTAAATAGATTTTGTTGAGGCTTGAAATTGATCGAAATCGCAAAAATCTGGAAATTAAACCAATTCGATAGAGCTCGCCGAAGGTGGAATTTTCCTGAGACTTAGGATATTAATTTAATAGAGCTCGCTGACGGTGCCGAAGACCTCGCTGACGGCGAGATCCTAAAAAAACACCTTTAACCATAATTTTGACCAGTCAATCGCCACTATTCATCATCACCTTCCACTTAAAAATGAAATTTTGATCTAGGGCTTGAAGATCTTAGATTTGGGGGCGATTTCAAAGCATTTAGACACCAGATTTGATCATCTCTTGGTAAGAGCTTCACTCCAAACTAAAAATATTTGATTTTCACCATGAATTTCTTCCACATTGAGAAGATCCTAAAATTTGAGAATGTGGACAAAATATTAGGAAGAAATTCATGGAATTTAGTTTTGAACTCTGAGAGTAACTCTTAGAAGCCATTATTTAAGTATTTGAAGTGTATTTTAGAATTTTTTCTATAATTTTGATTAGATTGAAATGGCACCATGATAAAAGAGGCGACTTGAGTTTGACGATTCTCGCTTCATCAATGCAAAGGCTCAATCGAGATTTACTTCAATGTTTGAAGGGAAGAAATGTATACAAGATCGAGTTTTTGAGAGTCCGGGAGGAGAAATTGAACGAGTTATTACCAAATAGAGGTGGGAAAACTTTTGTTATACCACCAATAAGGCTAATGAAAATATTCTGAAAGAATTTTATGCCAACGTATACTTTTCTGAGGATGGAACTGTTCGAGTGCGGGCATTTTCTGTTGAATTTAGTGCCGCCTACATTAACTCCTTTTATGAAGTCCTAGACTCCTATAGCTTCCATAATGAAACCTTCAGTACAATGGAGGGCCCACTGAATTATGTAATCAACTTTCTCACTGATGGGAAAGGGATATGGATGATAAAGAAACGTGAACGGGTAAAATTTTTTGCTTTCATGTTGAAGCCAAATTTAAAGTGTGTCACTATTTTTTTTCCCCTACTTTGTTACGTGCCTATCAACAAAGTGAGGTAACAAGAGATAGAGATATTCTGAATTTCTGTATTCAGAATAATAGAAATATTAATGTGGGGAGAATCAATTTTAAGAATATATTAACCACGACAAGGAGTGAAACAAGTGGAGGTCTGGGACATCCTGGCCTTATTTATGTACTTTGCCAACTTTCTGGAGTGGAAGCTGGAGGTGATGAAGAATGAGTTTACCCTATGAAGTCCATTAATAAAGCTTATTTGAAGACATATGAATCCCATGAAAAATGGAGAACTGGGAGTAGGAGTCAAGAACCTTCTACTAGTAGAGATATCCCCCTACTAGTTATGAACTTCCTTCTACTAGTTCTCCTTCCCTGAATGATTTAATGAATGAGTTGACCTTGCAGCGAAAGAATATAGAGCTAATAAATGAAAAAATTGGGGGTTTAGAACGTATATATAGTTATGACAGTGAGTACCTACAAAGACATTCAAACTTTGAGATAACTTACTATGAAGCTTAGGCTTGACACTACAGAGGTGAGCCTGATATTACTTTTATTGAATGCCCCCGATATACTCAGTATCAGTCCAATCCAGCTACTAACTAAGGAGACGAAGATATAGTTTGGGGTTTTGACATATGATAGTAGTTGATGTACTTTTACTTTTATTTTTGTAATTTTTGTAATAAAGATAGATGTTTGTGTGTTTGTACTTTCATTTTTATCTTTTATGTTGCAATTGGATAATTTTTAATTATTGTTATAATTGTTTGACGTGGTAGTTGAAATTTGTTAAATTGTAATGTGATGTGATTTTCATTTTGCATTTTAATTGTAACTTTTTTTTATTTAGTATTGTGGATGTGTTGGTAAAATATTGTGTTTGCAGAATGTTTAGTTTTGTACTTATTTCAAAATTTCATTACCTAGCAAATTCTCTAATGATTTATATGTATAAAAAACTCCTAATGTTACAGACCAGGTGAAGTAGAAATTTTGAGGACTGCAAAAATTTTAGAATGATGAAAATGCCTAAAATACTGAGGTATGATTTTTATTTAAAACTTTTCTTTCCGCCTGTATCATTTCATATTAAAAAAATTATGTTTTGGGGAGGGAAGAAAAATATTAACTATTAGATGTTCTCAATTTAAATATTTTTAAAAATTATTAATATGATTTTATGCAGTGAATTTAATTCACTTAATTATATTTTGTATATATTTAAATATTATGGTAGATTTAAGGGAATCTTTTTGTAATGAAAATTAATTTTGTAGATTAAGATATTTAGTATAAGAGAATAAGACTATAGTTAAAGATTTAAAGTAAAAGAAGCTATATTTTGAAGTATTGAGAATCTTGGAAATTCATTTGAGAAGAAAAGATTGGGACTCAATGATGTAAAAGCTATGAAATATTTATAAGGTAAAGGAATGCTTTGTGTTTCCAATTTAGAGAAAGAAAGGTGATGTTCAAAATCAATAAAGGCTATCTAGATATAGTAATCCTCACTTAAAAAATGAAAAAGAAAGGATTGACAACAATCCCTGAAAAGAAAAGAAAAATAGATAGGATTGAAAGCAATCCAGATGAAAAGAGAAAAGAAAAGAAAGAAAAAAAATATAAAAGTGAGGAGATGTCTAATCAAAAATTTGCTTCACTGGACCTACCTAAAGAGAAAACCTAAATACATTCCTGAACTTATATTTATGGATTAGAATTTTTACTAGTCGTGTTCTCAAGAAGTTTTTATAATTTGAATATTCTAAGTGACTTGATACTACAACATATAGTCATTCTTGAAATGAATAGAAAACTAGAACTCTTAAACTTGATGACTAGATAATCTTGTACCTATAGAGTAAATTTAATTACTTGAATTTTTTCTAAGAATCTCACTACGATATTTACTTAAATCAAACTTATAGTATTTCTAAATTAAAACTTTACTACAACAGATCAAAACTTTTATATAGTATTAAAATTACTTGAGGACAAGTAACATTTAAGTTTAGGGGATTTTGATCAAGGAAAAATATATTGAGATTTTTATACCTATTTTACACTGTTTTTTATGATATTGCATTTTAAAAAAGGGTATTTTTTGATGTTTTTTGTAGGTATGTTGAATTATGGTCATTGGAGCAAAAAGATGCAAAAAGGAGCGAATTTGGAGCGAAAAGGACCAAAATATGAAGATTTGAACGAGGGCGCCAACGGCAAGTCCAACGGCGCCGACGAGTAGATTTTCCTGAGAGTCCAGAACAAATATTTTAGAAGGCCCGCCGATGGTTCCCTCGAGGCCGCTGACGGTGAGATCAGCAGTTATTTGAACAGGTGCATTGAATGTGAATGATTTTTGAAGGGATGCTTAGGCAACTCTTGGGAAAACTCTTCTACAACTTTAAAAGAAGATTTTGGCCAAAAATAGAAGGGGTTAAGGAGGTAGGAAAAGTGTTGGGAGAGTGTGGAGAGTGTGTAATGTGTAGAGAGTTTAGTTTAGGATTAGATTGTCAAGAATTCTTTGAGATATTGTAAGAGTGAAGAGAAAGGGAGAGATTTCTTCCTCCTTGCCATTTCAAAGAAGAATTTTGTGTGCAGTAAAGAAAGGAAGAGATTCAGAGGAACTTCAAGGAGTTTGCTTGGGGAGGAATTAGAGATAAGTGCTATTTACTTTTTGTAGTTTGTATGACTTTGCTTTTATATATAAATTCTGAGTTTTGTCGTATCTTTCCCATCAGTTCTAAGTAGTTTTCTCTGTCTTTCACCTTGTTTTGAGATTTGTGAAATGGTGATTTCAATTGGTTGAGCCATGAGAATGTTAAAGAAGTTGTGATGATTTTTTCACTCTTAATTTACTTTCAATCTGGCCAATTGATTTGTTAAAATATGTTGAGTTTTACAACTAAAGTGAAGATTACATCTAATATTCAGGGAGGTCAAAGCCCTTGGAAGTTGGCTGCAAATAAAAAGGGAAATGAAATTATCGGGCATAGAATTGAAGATTTTAGAGTGACAGACTAAAATCTTCAATTCGGTCCTATTATTTGGGTGCTGAAGTGTAGATGTTAGCCCTCAGACGAGGGGAACGTGGGAGCTCCGAAGTGATAGCCGCTATCCTCCAACCTAGCCTCAGATTCAGTAACCAAGCATAAATTTAGTCAATGTTCTTTATGCCTAGACCAAAGGGTAAAGAATAGGTATGCTGCTATTTGACACCATACAATTTAAATAGATTCACTTTATCCATTCACTTTAATTTATTGACAAGGAGAATGATGCATTCTTATATAATGAACTTCATATTAGAAACTTTATTAGTAGAATTAGTTATTTAAGAGTTATTAAAATTACATATTTATTTCAATTGCTTATTAGTGACAGATAAACAATTTGAATTATATTTTTGTGATTAAGTATTGATTTTCTAAAATATTAGTTCGTAGCCTCTAGTATTACTCCCTGTGGGATCGATATCTATGACTCCATTAGAGCCCTGTATTACTTGAGCAATATGTATACTTGCATTGATAAATTTGACTTTACCATTTATAAATATTTTACATATACATCTTTATCGAATATATAATTGTTATCAAGTTTTTGGTGTCGTTGCCAAGGAATTAAATCTTCTAGCAACAATATTAAATTCTCGTATTTTTAAGCATATATAAAGTTGCTGTCAGAAATTAAAAGAGTTATGAAAAAATTTGTGAATCCAACAAAAATGGATTGGTCAGTCAAACTTGACTATGCTTTGTGGGCTTATAGGACTGCATACATAACTCTTTTAGGAATGTCCCTTTATAGGCTAATATTTGGGAATGTTTGTCACTTACCCGTTAAACTTGAGCATAAAGCATATTGGGTGATTAATGAGTTCAATTATAATTTGAAAGATACTGGTGAGAAAAGATTATTTCAATTAAATGAGCTTGAAGAGATAAGGAATGAATCTTATGAGAGTGCTAAGATTTACAAAGAAAAGATGAAGATGTAGCATGATCAAAGGATTCTTACTAAAAATGTTCAGCCAGGGCAACAAGTTTTGCTATATAATGCAAGGTTAAGATTATTTCCAGGTAAACTTAAGTCCAGGTGGATGGGCCCATTTGTTGTGATAAAAGTTTATCCCTACGGTGTTGTGGATAGTAAAGATCCTAAAACTGAGAAAGTGTTTAAAGTGAATGGGCATAGAATGAAACCTCATTTAGTATGGGATCAACATAAATTTAATAATCGAATGATGTTGGGTCAACTAGAATAAGCACTGGTTATGTCAGGATGACGACGTTAAATTAAGCGTTTTGTGGGAGGCAACCCAAAGTTATCAGTGTGTTTTTCTTTGATTGTTGTTTGTGTGAGATTAAGAAAATTTTAAGGTAGTATTTTTGAGACGTGTTTGTATTGATTTTAAGACTTTAGTTAGTGATCTATACGTGCTAAAATGAGAATTTGTACATTAAGTTGACTGGTGGAAAATTAAGCACTGACGCTTAAGCACCAATATTCGGTGCTTAAGAACAGGGGTTAAAAACCATGTGCGAAATTCAGATTCTAGAAGGTTTAACCTCCAATTTGTTGACTAAAATGTGCCAAGTCAGTTTTAGGACCGTCCGTTTTATCAGAGCTCGTCTTAAATAGAAATGGATAGAAGAAGATAGTATCAGAGCTCGTCACCACCGTCCGTTTTATCAGCTTTATATTCCAATTGCCCAAGCAGAGACTAATGAAAGTCCATGATTTGTCCCAACAAATGAAGTATGGAAATAATTTCAGTGTTAAAGTTTGTTTTTTAGGAGTTGTTGTTTAATGTGTTAAGTGTTAAATATTGTTTTTTAGAGTTTATGTTAGTTTGTTTAGTGTTTATATTTAGAAATATTCTTTCATCCGAGACTATTTGGAGTGAGAATTAAGAGTTAAATGTACTTGTACTAGTTCTTAAATGAATGTATATGTCTAGTTGTGTGAAAATTTATGTTTTTTTAGCCTCAAATCAAATGAGTTATATTGGATAATTTTGAGAAAAAGGAGAGTTACGGGAGAAGAAAATAGTCATTTAAGTGTTATGAGACTAATTAGAAGTGGTATACTTAGTCTTAAAGTGCATACTACTTAGGTTCAAAATTATCAAAAATAGAGCACTGGCACCTAAGCACCACATTCTTGCGCTTAAGCATGATGTAACGCGAGAAACAGGCGCCTAAGCACCACTTATTCGTGCTTAAGCATCAGTTCACAAAAACCAGTTCGCGAACAGCTAAAAGTGAAAAATAACCTCAAAAATCACCATTTTTACTCTCGCTGTCACCTTTAACCTCTCGAGTTTGTAATTTTGAAGTCTAGGGCAAGCCATTTTGTGGATATTTCTTGGTGGATTTGAAAAAAAATTGCTTGATTTGGATTTCTTAAGGTAAGAGCTTCACTTCTATGTAAAAAATTTGTATTTTTAAAATGTATTTTGAGTACATTTGGAAGATCCCAAAAATCACTATTCATTGTGAAAATTGAGGGAAAATCTATGAAAATTGCACATAAAGTGTAGTTTATTTTATGTAGATTAAACTTGATTTTTGAAGTTATTGTGGACTTTTATGAAATTTTTAGAATGGCACCAAGAATGAAGAGGAGCAACATTTTTAGAATGGAAATTTTTGAAGTCCTACTGAGACTGAGCTAAATGAGATTATTTCCTATTGGACTATTGGAAAAGGGCTCTGGAAAATTACAAATGAAAGAAGAGTCAATTTTTCCACCTCAAAGTTGAGTGCACTTTTAAAGGCATGACATTATTTTATTTCAGCACGTCTATTACCGACAAATCATCTCAATGAAGTTACCAGAGAGAGAGAGCAACATTGAACTATTGTATTTAGGAAGGTGAGCTCATCAAAATTGGAGCTTTGATCTATCAGACTATCATCAGTTTTGCCACTGTCATTACTACTGCAGGTGGGATTTTCTTCCTTAATCTTTTCTTTGTGTGAGTATGCTGGAGTAAGATATGATAGCTGGGAGGAAGTACTATTGCCTCTAAAGCCAATTACAAGTGTGAATGTGAAGTCGTATTTAGAGCATTCTATTTTTGGCTAGAGAGGAGGATTTTCAAGGAGTTATTGAATGACAACATCTGCTGCTTCTACCTATGCTGCGTCTACATTTAGACCATCTACCTCACGAGCTTTTACTTCTAGAGGTGAGTCTACGGAAACTCAAAGTCATTTATTGTAGAGGATGATGGATAATATCAACTATATCGTAGATAAGGTACAAAATTCAGAAAGCTTTGCAGGTCATATTGATGGGTATAATAGAAGAAAAAGTGATTATGAAGAGAAATTACATTCATATATGGAAAACATCATTAGTTGTAACCAAGGAGTGCAATTTCCTCCATATCCTAGACACCCTAGTTATGAGCCTGCAAATGTCTGGAATAGCGGTGATTCTGAAAATGATGAGGAGGAGGACTGATTTATTTTAATGTTTGTAATATGTGTTGGACTGCGTGGTTTGGACTTGCTATATTTGCATTTGTGTACCTTTTTAGACCTTGTGATGTGTGAGACCTTTATTTTGTTTAATTGTATTGTGATGTTGTGTTTTGTTAGTATTTTGTTTTAAATTCTAGGGTAGCAATTGTTGGTGTATGTTGATTATTGTGTTTTAGTTAGATAGGATTGAACTTATTTCTGTCTTGTGAAAACTTAAGAATCTTGGTAACTTTATTTTAAAATTTCAAACTTAGAAAACTGCTACCCTATATTTTACTTTTATCTTGTTAGTGTGTTTGTTTCTATGTTGAAACTGAAAATCAAAGTTAGTGTGTTAGTTTGTTTTTACATTTGTACCCACTACTTAGAAGTCTATAGAATATCTACATGTTGAATTAAAATGAAAATGATAGAAAATTGATCGAAAATTAATTTTACTCCTATTTTTATTTTTATACTTGTCTAATTAGGGTATAAATAAATTCCTTTAAGCATGTTATTTAAAATTTTCATTCCTGCTTATATATATCTACTGCTAAACTGTTTAATCTTCATAAAAAATTAAGTTGGGGGGGATGAAAAATATTTTCAAAACTTGAATTTTATTTGTTCTCAAATGTGTTGTAAGTGAATTTGATTTGAAAAGAAAAATGATCATGTATATGAAGTTATACTAGGGAAGTAAAATTTGATTATATAAATGAGTAAGAAAATTTAATTAAATTTTTGAGTAATGAAGAAAAACTTTTAGTTGAAAATTTTTAGTGTAGAAAATGCTAAATATAGTGTAACTATTCTTAGTAAGAAAAATTATATTTTTGAAAAATTTAGAAATTTAGAGTTTTATTTTTAATACTTAAATTTATTTATTAAAAATAATTTTCAAAACTATTATTATATTTAAAAGTAAAAGATTGATATCAGGAATTTTCTTTAGGAAAGGAGAAGTGAAATTCAAAATCATTAAAGGTTTATCCAGATATAGTAATCCTTGCCTGAAAAAGAAAATTAAAAAAAAAAGAAAAGGAAAAAGAAAAAAAAAGTAAGGGAGGAGAAGCTTAAGGATTAGTGTCTAATCAAAAATTGGTTCCACATTTGAACTTTTTAACGTGACTTGAGAAACTCTTAAGCTTAAGGTTATAATATGGTAAGAAAAATTATTTTTAATAAAAATTTTTAAGTGGAGATAATAAATTGACTAAATTCTAAATTTAAAAAATCTACAAAATTATTTTAAATTAGATAGAAACTCATATTTTCATATTTCTTAACATTAAAAATTTCAAAACTTTAAGTTGGTCTCATTTACTAAATATTTTTTTCTAAATTGGACTACTATATTTTGAAATCTAAATTTTATTAACTTCTAAAGAAACTCACATAAATATCATGCTTGTTTAGTATTTAAAGATTGAAGTATCATTTGAGGACAAGTAACATTTTAGTTTGGGGAATTTTGATAAAGCAAAATTATATAGTACTTTTAGACACATTTTACATCTATTTTTTGAGATATTACGCTTTAAAGGAAGGTATTTGTATGATTTTCTTTTAGGTACAAATAAAAAGGTGAAAAATGCTAAAAGGAGTGAAAAAGGATCAAATTTGGAGCAAAAATGTGAAAATGATGCAAAAGTATTTTGGCGTCTAAGCGCCAGAGGCCCCACGCTTAAGCGCCAGATTCATTTTGACAAAATTTGAAGGAACATTTGAGACACCTATTGGCTAACGAGGATGGTTATGTCCACTAGAAATGAAAATATGGTTAGAATACTCATGAAAGGGGGCATCCTTTGGAGGATACATGGAATTGGGACACACTATGAAGAGTTATCAAGGCACCTCTTGGAGATTCATAAAAGAAGAAAGTTGAGGCTTTTTGAAGTGTACTTGAATGCCCTGGAAGGGGGGAGTTCTGAGAAAAGTTAGAGATCGTTTTGAAGAGGTTTTCAGGTACCAAAAATTTACTTTATCATTTTTTATTTTAATTTTATTTAAAGAGTAAGAGTGTTGTAAAAGAAAAGAGATTCAAAGAAATTTCAAGAGTTTGGTGGAAGATTTGAGATAAGTTTTTATCTTTTATTTTTAAACTACTTTTTCTTTTAATCAAGATTTCTTGTTGGTTTGAAAATGATTTCTACTTTTAAAATAAAGTGTGGTTTTGTTTTCTCCATGGATTCCGAGTATTTTCTTTATCTTTCTCCTTAAAATGATAAGTAATTAAATGTGTTGGATGGAAGCTATGAAGAGTATTGATCTTTAATGTTGGAAGAAGTTGTGATGATTTTAGGGTGTCCTAGCTATGAAGAGTATTAATCAGCTAGAACACCCTAAAATTGAGTTAGTCGGGAGTTTTTTTGAATCTCTGAAGTTCATAGGCAATTGGAAAATTTAGTTATTAGATGGGAGGCACCTCCTAATTCAGCTGGAAGCTGAGGAAAATTATGTAAGATTGTTTGCAAAACAATCTATTATCATTGCTGGAATAATTATGAAAATTACAAAATGGACTCCAGGATTTGATCCTGGTAAAGAACCTCCTGTGCCCCCCCTCTAGTTCAAGCTACCTAGCCTCCCACTCACTTACTTCAAACTAAATGCTCTATTTAAAATTGTTAGAGCATTAGGTAGACCTTTAAGAGTGGATGCCACCACATACAATAAGGCCAGACCTGACCTTGTTAGAATACAAGTTGAAAGAGACATTACTCTCCCTGAACAGAAGAGAATTTGGATTCAATCTGATTCTGAAGGCTTCTGACAGAAAATAATAGCTGAGCAAAAACCTTACTATTGACAACATTGCAAAATGTTTGGTTATACATTAGATAAATGCTACAAATTACATCCCCCAAGTAGGAAAAATACAGGAAGAAACCAAAAAGCTACTGAAACAGTTACATCTTATGCTACAAGGAGTATTACTGAAGAAACAATGTTAGACAACAAACAAGAAACAACACAAAGGATGGAAGCACCACCCCCCAAGACTAAATGAGGGTTCCTTAGATGCTGATCCTCTTGGAGAGCTATCAAAACCTAACAGCCATGATGAAATCTCACCACACAGATTAATCAGAAAGGAAGATATTGAAGTTACAATAGTCACACCTACATCTTCTTTGCAAGCTGAGAAGGGAAAGGAAATCATTACAGGTCTCCATGATAAAGGTCCAAAAGACCCCATAATTACTGAAATGAAACACACAATTGAAGAATATTGGCAAGTTAAAACAATAAGGAGAAAGAAAAAATAGAAGTGCAAAAATTGCAACTAGGGGCACACTCAACGAAGTCTGAAAGATCAAGAAATAGTTCTCCTAATCATAGAGGAAGAACTAGATCAAGGTCTCAGCCTTCCTCTCACCCCCTTCTAATGCTTAATATACTTTGTTGGAATATAAGGGGGATGGCTAACCCTCTTTCGTTAAAAGGAGTCCTTTATCTGAATTTTAAATACAAGCTGTGGTGCATTGTTATTCTTGAACCTATGGTTCATATGAACCCCCAAAATTTGATTAAAAAGTTTGTTGGCTTTACCCATTTTGGTAATACTAACAATAAAATTTGGATTTTTTGCAGAAAGGAAATCAATTCAAACATTTTAATTGATCATTCTCAATTTGTCCATCTTTCATTCAATATGAATGGCCAAAAGGGTGAAGCTACTTTTATATATGTTGGGTGTATAAAGGATACCAGAAAGGAGATGTGGAATAGGTTGATTAACATTAGCCAACAGATGAATTCCCCATGGCTGGTAGGGGAGATTTTAATTGTATTACTTCTACTGCTGAAAAATTTGGAGGGAGAGTCCGAAATTCAGTTAAGATGAACACCTTTATAGAAAATATTCACAAGGCTGGACTCTTTGACTTCGGCTTCAAGGGGCCTACTTTCACTTGGAAAAGGGGAGCTATTTGGGAGCTAGATAGAATGTTGGTAAATGATGCATGGTTTAACCAATTCCTCCTCACCTTTTTTACTCATCTTAGTCTTGTTGGTTCAGATCATAGGCCTACGTTTATCAGCATTACCTCTACTGATAATCATACCCCCTCTTTTAGATATCTCAACATGTGGGCAGCACATCCTTCTTACAACAAGTTCATTGTAGATTTATGGAAAGGCATTTCACAGCTTGAACCTATTATCAAGTTAAGTTTGCTGCAAATTAAAACTCCCAAAGCCCTCAAAAATTGGAGTTGGGAAACATTTAGAAATGTACATGCCAAAGTTAAAGAGGTAGAAAATGAAGTCAAAAAATTGGAGTATGAGGAATAGATTCGCAATGTGGAGGAAAAAGAACTGTTGACTGCTCAAAATAACCTTCTCAATGCCATTGAATATTAGGAAAATTTTCTAAAACAAAAGGCTGCTATGAATATTTTCACAGATGGGCATAGAAACACCAGATTTTATCAAGCCTATATAAAATACATGAGAAAGTGTAACATGACAGCGACTTTATATATGCTTAAAAATATAAGTATTTAATTTTGCTGCTAAAAGATTTAATTCCTCAGCAACTGCACCAAAAGCTTAATAACAGTTATAGATTCTATAAAGATGGATGTATAAAATATTCAATAATTGTAAAGTCACACTTACCAATGCAAGTATACGTATCACTCAAGTAATATAGGACTCTAATGGAGTCCTAGATATCGATCCCATATGGAGTAATATTAGAACTACGAACTAAGATTTTAGAAAAAGCAATACTTAATCGCAATAATGGAATTCAATTTGCTTATTTTTCACTAATAGACAATTGAAATAAATATGTAATTTAAATAACTCTTAAATAACTAAGGTTCTAATGTGATATTCAATATATAAGAAAGCATATTTCTCCTTGTCAAGAAATTATAGTGAATGGATAAAGTGAATCAGTTCAATTTGTATTGTGCCAAATAGGAGCATACCTATTCCTTACCTTTTGGTCCAGGCATAAAGAACATTGACTAATCTTACACTTGTTTACCGAATATGCAGCTAGGCTGGGAGGATACCAGCTTTCATTTCAGAGCTCCCACGTTCCCCTCGCCTGAGGGCTAACATCTACACTTCAGCACCCAGACGATAGGACCAAATTGGGGATTTTAGTTAGTCACTCTAAAATCTCTAATTTTACGCCAGATAATTTTATTTCCCTATTTATTTGCACCCAACTTCCAAGGGCTTTGACTTCTTTGAATCTTGGATGTAATCTTCACTTTAGTTGTAAAACTCAACTTATTTTAACAAATCAATTGGCCAGATTGAAAGTAAATGTTGACCTCACTTTTGGTTGAGGTTTAGTTTTTTCCTCTTGAGTAGCCTAAGGTCTAGCCATAGGACTTTCCTATTGATTATTATTAGAAAACTAGAAAAGGCACCCTAACCATTAGAAATCCCAAACTCTTCTCTACTCAACTTAAAGTTCCACATGTTGGTGTCAACCTCTAAATACTTGATAGGTGGGGTCACAACGGGGGAAACTCAAGATGAGTTACCCTTAGGACTGCTGGACCTTAAGGTTGACCCTTGGTGTTGTTTTGGAGCTAATTCACTCATTACAGTCATCTACATTCACAATTTCTCACAACCCTAAGCTCAAATTTATAGCCTAGATCCCTTGATCTTTTTGGGATACTCATGTAGATGGTCCCCTAAACCAATTGGCCAACTCATATACACTTTGATCTTAATTTACTTTCAATTTCGCCAATTGATTTGTTAAAATATGTTGAGTTTTACAATTAAAGTGAAGATTACATCCAAGATTCAGGGAGGTCAAAGCCCTTGGAAGTTGGGTGCAAATAAGTAGGGAAATAAAATTATTGGGCATAGAATTAGAGATTTTAGAGGGGCAGACTAAAATCCCTAATTCGGTCCTATCGTTTGGGTGCTGAAGTGTAGATGTTAGCCCTCAGGCGAGGGGAATGTGGGAGCTCCGAGGTGAGAGTCGGTATCCTCCCAGCTTAGCCACAGATTTAGTAAAGAAGCGTAGGATTAGTCAATGTTCTTTATGCTTGGACCAAATGGTAAAGAATAAGTATGCTCCTATTTGACACAATAAAATCTGAACTGATTCACTTTATCCATTCAGTATAATTTCTTGACAATGAGAATAATGTTTTTTTATATATTGAATATCACTTTAAAAATCTCATTAGTGTAATTAGTGATTTAAGAGTTATTAAAATTACATATTTATTTCAATTGCCTATTAGTGACAGATAAGTAAATTGGATTTCGTTGTTGCGATTGACTATTGCTTTTTCTAAAATATTAGTTCGTAGTTCTTATATTTATCCCTGTGGGATCAATATCTAAGACTCCATTAGAGCCCTATATCACTTGAGCGATACATATACTTGAATTGATAAGTGTGAATTTACAATTATTGAATATTTTATACATTTATCTTCATCGAATCTTTAACTGTTATTAAGTTTTGGTTTAGTTGCTGAGGAATTAAATCTTTTAGTAACATTTATTAATTACTTATATTTTTAAGCATATATAATTGTTAAAGCCTTAGTACTGACATAGGCTCAATATCTACACTCGATTGATCAGAATTAGAAGATAACCTAATTGGTGATTAACATCTTTAAACACTATAAGCCCGACATTAATTGTGGGCACCGCAATATTAAATGAATTAAACTTTCCCTAGGGACATCCACTTACATAACTTTTAAATGAACCACCAATTGATTAATTGGGTATCCTATCCTCGGGATAATTAAATTGTCAATTTTCACTGAGCAACAGTCACACTTCAACCTCGGATGATTAATGGAATAATATGATAAGTCCAAAATAAACTCGGAATATTTCAAGAAATCTTCAAATTGGTCCAGTGTCATGCCTCGAGCATTTTAAAATCTATTGGACATTCTGAAGGGCAAATTGGACTTGTCATATTTTTGTTCTAAAACCATCCACTAGGATCTTATGAGATTCAATAAAGTCATAACTTGGGGTTTGATAGCTAAACCTTCATCTACTCCTACAATTTAAATTCCCTACAAAATTTTAATTTATGTCTTGCAAGTACTAACCTTTCAGGTGGAAGAATGAGAAGAGATGATAGGTACATTTTCAAATTATTGCATTTACCTTTTTGTACTTCTTGCCTCGAGCTTGCATGTTAAAAAATAATGTCACCCTGCATGAAAACTAAAACTGCTAGGATGATCGTAAAACAAAAACTAAAAATCAATCAAGATAAAATTTATCGCCACAACATTCAAAATATAAGACAGCTCAAATATTAATCACAAACATAACAAAACAAAAATTGCCACTAAATTAAAATGTATATATCGGATGATCGGGAATCCCTTAGAGGAGGTAACCTACGGTTGCTAACAAGATTTCCCACGGTCTAAATGAAAGCATGGAACTCATTAAGTTGAGTTTAGTACATTCATTTGAACTACGTGAATCCAAAAGAAATAGTTGACTGAAACAAGAGAGCCATAGGATCCTAATCGGTGTTGCTCTAATCAACTTTAATATGCCCCATCACATTTAAATAATCATGCCCCTTAGGGATATCTGATTTAACAATATAACATGACACATTAGAAAACCTCAACTTGCCATGACGAGGAGCTTGGAGCTAGCATTGCGGGCAGCACGACCATATTCAACAACCAAACAAGTCTCAATCAACTAAATCATTCTTTGTTTAGAATTAAATAACCAAGTCGTAGTACTTTAAAGTAGTTTGCATTTGCAACATAAATCCTCAACTTTTATTTAGGCTTTTGTATAGCTCTGTTG
Organism: Phalaenopsis aphrodite; assembly: GCA_003013225.1. Lineage (NCBI taxonomy): Eukaryota > Viridiplantae > Streptophyta > Magnoliopsida > Asparagales > Orchidaceae > Phalaenopsis > Phalaenopsis aphrodite. The sequence continues at coordinate 530,601 of NEWO01000216.1, forward strand.
TACAATTTAAGCCCTAACTCATCTTAGGATTCTGAGGTTGTAGTTTATCATTACTTAAATGCTCATATCTTATAGGCTATTTGTATGATCATTTCATACAAATATAATCCCTAATTAATAAAATTAACAGGATGAAACATTTAAATATTTCCCTCCAAAATTGAAGCCAAACCATAGGGTAGCTTGGGAAGTCACCAAGGTTCTCCTCTGGATCTATGACATCCCCTAGTGTCCTCGTTTGAATTCCAAACAAAGTGTTCCAAATTTGGACCATTTCTCTTTCACACCTCTTTGTCCGACCTTGTTAAAAACTCCAATCCTTTTGACCACTTTGAAGATAATATTCCCTAATTTTTATTAAGAGTTTTCTTAGGTGACTTTGGTTATCTAAGATGTAATTAATTATAAGGCTTGCCCTTATAGGAAACTTTTTCAAACCCAGCTTAATATAAACCTTATTTAATTCTTCATATTAAATAGGGGAACTTGTCGGTTTATAAATAAAAATTATTTTTGAAGACCAAACGGATCTCAAGTAGTTTTTAGTTTATTTGATCGAGCCTCACCCTCAAGTCTTATGTTTATCCTTTGGGATAGATATAGGATTTGAGGTACAATGCTCTTTTATTTAAACTATGAAAAATATGGTATCAGTTTGATTTGTCAAAATTTGAGACATCAGAGGAGAAAGTGTGATTTGTCAAAATTTAATAGGATTTTTTAAAGAAAATTCCTAACTTGACCGAGGTAAATCCTAATCTCTTCAAGTTTTTACTACAGGTAGCCTTAGACTAGGGAAGTCTTTTGCATAAATTTCATGATTATTTGAATTTGATTTGAATTTTAAGAATTATTTTAAATTATGTGGTTTTTATTAATTATAAAATATTTTAAAAGTGAAAAAATAAGTTTTATATTTTTATTAAGTCTCTATAATGTCAAGGGACACAAGAAAAAAAAATTCACGTTTTTCAAAATTTTCTTTGAATTATTGGAATTATTTTATTAAAAAAACCATTTTTAGCCTTTAAAAAATTATTTTAAGCTTAAAAATTCAATATCTTTATTTAGAAAATAAAAAAAATAACCCAATTATTCTTAAGTGCTTAGGAAGCAATTTAGAATATTTCTATGAATTTTATTTATTTTTTTATTTTTATGGATTTTTATTTATTTAAATATTAAAAAAAGGTTAAAAATCAAAATTTTATTTTAAATATCATTCTATTTTTATAAAACACCCTCAATCACAGAGAACTCAAAAAAAAAAGTTTTTATAAATTTTATATTTTGATTTTTAAAAATCATTTAAGTGCAAAAAAAATATATTTATCTTTAAAAATCAACTTAAGTTACGAAATGAGCTCAAAATGCTTTGAACTTTTTATGGTGAGTTCTATGGATTTATGCATGGAGAAATGCCTATATGCATGGAGAATCAAAAGACTCAAAATAGTGTTTAATTAATTAAAAATAAAACATGCATCAAATGACCTTCAAATTATATCCACGTTATTCTCCTCTATTCACTGAGCAAGAGGGTATTTTTATTTTAGTTTTGTGATTTTTTTACACCAAGATATGGAGTTTTGAAGTTAAGAGTCGTTTTCTGAATTATTTAAACCCTTATTTAACTATTTAAATGTGCGGCGCCACATCATCCTAGGCAGCTCCGAAGCTCCACACGGCGCCCTCCCGTTCGATGTCGTCATCCACTTCAGCGCTGACTCGGCCCGCGGTTTATGTCCCGAAGCGCTGTCCGACTTCATCTTGACTCTGCATCCGATACACGCTTTATCGAATGATGCTCCGTCATTATCCCCGATAGCCTAGCTCGAGAACCGTCCATCCATCTTTCAAGCTTGATATCTCCCTCGTTTATCAATCAAATTGAATGAAATATTTTTTAAAATGCTCGTCTAGATTAGAGGAACATATCTATACGGTTAAGATGCCATGAAATCAAGCCCAAGCAAATGGAGAATCAAATGAGGCTCGGGATGAGGAGGAGTTTTATACCTTTGCTCTGAGAAGGGAAGCTTCAATCAGAGATGCTTGGCACGTTTTTTGGAGTCCAAGGAGGTAAGAGTTTGAGCCTCCAGTCTTGGTGTAAGGCCTAGGTATGATTTTAATCAAGTCTGATTTCAAGTGTTGGTCTAGATCTAAGTTTGGGACTGTTTCAGAGGGAGATTTTATGGGGCTTTTCCTTCTCTTACTGTTGTGAAGGTGTGGGCACAAGTAATTGGAGTTTGGTAGAGTTTTAAGGGATGTCCTATTTCTGCCCTAATTTTCGAGCTCAAAATTAAGGTTACACAGGAGGAATTAGAGCAGTGAAGTGATTGAATTGCACTGTGAAGATCTCAGAGAAGCTCTGTGAGATGTTTGGGGGAATCTCTCTAAGAAATTTTTAGCACACCTCCCATGGTCGTGGAGGTGAGTTTGTATATAAATGGCTAAGGGGTTGCTCTCTGTGCCAATGTTTGGGTGTATGGTGATGCTTAAGTGGAGGGTAGAGGAGCTCTATCATTTGATTTGAGTGAGGTTGCCTTTGGGTTTAATTTCGGTGAAATTTAAGAGGGGGTGGCCCTTGGTTTTGGCTTCTTCGGCGACTAAGCCAACCGACCATGGCAGGGGAAGGTGGCTAAGAGTTCAACGAACCCAGGGGAATATGTCACAACAATTTAATAGTTTTGGAAAAAAGATCTTAAACCTAAGCAAATATGGAAATCAAATCCCTTAATTTATGGGACCATTATTCCATTGCTCACTTATCTTGGGTTAGGTGAGTTTTGGCTCAGTCTTAAGGTCCAACTAAAGGCTGTGGTGGAGTTAATTTGATGGCTATGGGGTGGTTAGGCTACATTTAGTGCATGGGTCCAAGTTGGCGCAAAAGACCAAAATTTGGGTTTGGGCTAGGATATCCATGTTAATTGGCCCAAATAAATGTTTTATTTCATGTATATGATCATAAGGAACAACTTTTGTGAAGTATTAAAGTGGTTTTGAGTTCAATTGGATGGTCAATTTTGAGGAATTTTGAAATTTGATCAATTTTGGCATATTGGGATAGATTTGAGTCTTGGTTGGGTTAGCCTTGGGTCAGGTCCAAATTGATTATTGTAAATGGTCAATATGGATCTCATGAAAAGTTTTCAACATAAATTGGGTGCCAATTTTGGGGTTAAGGCATTCAATTTGATGAGATTAGGTCATGTGGCCAAAATTGGGGCTTTAATCTAAATCAAAATTGAACACAAATGATGGACAAATTGGGCTTGGATTTGGTCTTTATTTCTCATATCAAGGTTTAATTTGAGTTTAGAATTGAAATTTGGGGAAATTGAGACCAATTTGGTAGACATTTGAGGCAGATTTGGGGAAAAATGGGACCTTAAAAGGCAATTTGGGGGTTCTAGTCAAAGATGATTAAATTAGCCAAATTGGGTCATGTGGTAGTTGAGGAAAATGAAATTGGGAATATTTGGGAGATTTTGGAAATTTTTGGGAATTTTATGGATTTTTATGGAATTTTTGGTGATTTTGGGTGCTTTCAAGGTGTTTGAAATGATTTTTGAACCAATTTGGGTATTTTGGGTAAATTTGGGAATTTTGGCCAAATTTAGGGTCTCAAGGGTATCTAGGTAATTTGGGGGAGTTTAGGGGCAAAAGGCTAGGTTGGGTATCTTGGTAGAGTTGGAGTGTCAACCACCATCAATAAGCCATAGACAGATGGAAACCCCATTTTGGGTCCTCTATGTAGTGGTCTTAGCTAAACCCTAGCCTAGGGCTAGTGGGTTTAGGGGACCACCTACACGAGTCTCCCAAAAGTATCATGGGACCAAAGACTAGAAGTTTAAGTTTAGCATTGTGAGTGATTGCGAGTGCAAGTATGTACCTTAAGCCCTAGACCAACACCGAGGGTCAATCCTAAGGTCTAGCAGTCCTAAGAGTGACTCATCTTGGGGTTCCCTCATAATGACCCCACCTACAAAGTGCTAGAGGTTAGGATCAATATGTGGAACTTCAAGTTGAGTAGAGAAGAGGGTAGAATTTCTAATGGTGAGGGTTCCTTTTCTAGTTTTCTAAGAATAGTAAATGATAAAATCCTATGGCTAGACCTTAGGCTACTAAAGCGAAAAAACTAAACCTCAACCAAAAATGAGGTCAACAATCCCAAATGGATCAAGCCAAAAATTGGGACTCTCTGAGATGGCTCAACCCCATAGGTCACTTGCGTCGTTTATCTTTCCACAAAAGAGTCCTCTCTGCTCCCTTGGCTTGCCCTAGTGGCAGCCATGGCTCCCTCTGTAAACAAAACCCCTCTCACGGTCAAGGAGATGGATCATCTAATTTCCTGTGGAGACTCTGCCAAATTCTCACCAGTGCTTCAAACTTCCCTGAGCTCAATCCGACCATCTTTCAGGCATCCTCCCAACTGTCTAGGCCCAATTTTAGAGCCTAATTCCAGAACATTTTTATGTCATTCCACAAAACTCGACCAAGCTTCCAATTGAACTATCCCAGAGCCGCTACAGACTGAGAGAGGAAGTTTCCCACTGAAAGCCCCCTCTCTTAGCCACTCTAACCTAGCATAAGACCAAGACCACGCCACCTGTTGGAGAAGTTCTACACCATACCTTTCACCAGATTAAAGCAATACTTCCAGAAGGTTCGCCAGGCTCCACTGAAGCTTCTGAAAGCATACAATTGAGGCCACTCTTGCTGGACATAGGTATACACCATTTTCCCTAAATCGTGCTCGGTTTATTCATTTGTGAATAAAAGTTTAATTTCATGAGCATGTAACCATATAGATGTGTTCGTCTTGAGTAAATGTATCTGTAAGAACAAATCTTATGTGATTTGGTTGATTATTGAGAGAGATCTTAAGGTTTTAGTGTAGACGGTTCACGGGTTCAGACCATTGGAGACGATGACGCAGGACCATCCGATCACGCGTGTATCAGATGGACAGATAGGATCACGACAGATGGAAGAATAAAACATAAAGCGCTAGTTGCCGAGGCACTGACGTGAAAGACGGTGTTGAACTAGAAAGTGCCACACAAACCTTTGAAGCGGCTAATAATGATGCGGTGGCCACGTGTTTAAGTGAACATCACATGTGTTAATTTAACTTGTTTAACTCCAGAACTTCCAAAATTCATATCTTTTCATAGAAAAAATATAAAAAGAATATTATGTTGCTCAGTGAATGGAGGAGAATAATGTTGAAAAAAATTTAAAATTATTTGACTCATCTCTAATTTTTAGCTAAATAAATACTCTATGGAGTCTTTTAATTTTAATTAAATAAATATTAATCGCCATGACATGAAATTTTACGGGTTGATTCCTCATGTTATTAGGGATGTTATGTAGTTTTTTTTAAGGTAAGTGAGCATCTCTATCTTTGAAACCCTAATTTTCAAGCTTAGATGGTTATTTGTGCTTAAATTAATTTTATAAACTAAAATATAAATCAGAAAATTATGGGATTAATTTTGGTAGATTCCACCTAGTCAAAGGATCCTATGAAAAATATAAAATGGATTCAAGTGATTTTGTGTATTTTTATAGTTAAATGAATGTATAAAAATTAAAATAAATTAATTAAATAAAAAATTTATTTAAAATTTAACAAAATCAACTCCACAGTGTAAAGAATAATCACATTATCTCACTGTGAAAAGTTGGAATCAATTTGAAGTATATATTTATCACTAAAGTTTATTTGTAATTAAAATTAATTTTTTGTACAAAAAAGTAATTATATTCTACTAAATATAATTAGGAAAGTTATGAAAAGAATTTTTTTTGAGTTCCTTGTGATCAGGACCATTTAGAGAAAAAAATATTAAATTAAATACTTTAATTTTTAGCTTTTATTTTGAATTAAAAATAATTAAAAATTACAAAAAAACCAAAATGACCTAAATTGCTCCTAATTGATCCCTGATCACTTGAGACTCATTAGAATATTTTTCATAATTTTTCTAAGTTAATAATAATTTTTTGATGGCCAAAAATGTATTTTGTCTAATTTTACATTAAAAATATTTATAATAAATAGAATAAATATTGCAAAAAGAAAATTTTATTTATTTGAGTTCTATAGACTTTGGGAGATTTCAAAAAAATATAAAAAGTAATTTTTGTAATTAGAAAATATTTTCTATTTAATTAAATTACCAAAAATTCAATAAATAAATATAATAATTAAAATATTTTTTGAAAATCATGAAATTTTGTCGAAGTGGTCCTCTGACCTAGGTGAACCTCCAATAAGTCTCTCACGAAATTTTTTTTTACTTTGATTGGTTAAAAAAATAAATATTGAAAATCCTATTCTTGTGTTAAAAATAATTATTTAAATTAATTAAAATTTTGGAAAATCACATTTTCTCCTCTGATATATTATTTGACCCATGCGAGGGGTACTATAAAAATTTCAGTCATTTGAGTTATATTTGATGAGTGATGAATTGGGGAGCCTTATGGGCAAGATGGTAGTTTTGGATTTTTGATGCCTTAAGTAAAATTTAGGATCAACCAAGGGGCAAATGAATAATTTTGATCATATTGAACTCTTTTGGATATTTGAAACGTAAGGTAGAAACCAATTTGCCATGTTTTCATGATAAGGGTATAATTGTAATTTTGTAAATTATTATGACTTGGAAGTTAATTTAATGGAATGATACTAAGGTAGTAGGCTTAAGATAGGAAGATAATAATTCGCTCAATTGAAGCCACTAATTGTTGATTAGATGATATTAAGATCTTTTGATAAGAATATATTCCACTCAAATTAATATTTTGATAATTGCAAATTTACTCATGAAATTGTTAAGGGCTTAGTAGTGAGCTAGACTTGGTATTTGAACTTGTTTAATGAGTTCTAGAAAACAAAAGCATAATTGATTAACACCTCTAAACACTACAAGCCCAATTTTAGCGGTGGGTACAAGGTCCTCAATAGCTTAAGCTTGTTTTGAGGGCACCCATTCACATAACTCTTAAATGAAACATCAACTGATTAATTAAGTATCCTTCTCATGAGATAATTAAAATATGAGATTCACTGAGCATAGGATGTATTAATTCATTTGAAACTAAATTTAAAATTTGGGATGATTAATTGAACAACATAATAGGTTCAAATGAACTCAAAACATTTCAAAACGGTTTAAATGTTGTTATAGATTTCTCCCCAAAACACTTTTATGATCTTTTGAATATTTTTGAAGGACAATTAGAATTCTTATTCTTTGCTAAAAAAATCATTTACTAAAATCTTTAGGGACTCATCAAATCATGACTTGGGGTTTGGTAGCTATACTGTAAACTGCTTTTCTTTTTTTGTCTATTCCTATAAAATTATATATATATATATATATATTACAAATTTTAATCTTTCAGTGGGAGTGCAAGAAGATGACAAACATGCATTTACATTTTGTAATGCAAATTTTATTTTCTTTACAACACTTTCTTCCTTGTACCAATTAACTTTGCTCTACAAAACTTGAAACAAGTCTTCATGCGACATCAAAACAAAAACAACTTTTCCAAAATCAAACAAACTTTTTTTTCAAAATTAAACAACATTTTCAAAACCAAAAAAAAAAAAAAAAATAACTTCATAATACTTCCTTTTGAATTTAAGGGATTCCCTCGAATGAGGTAATTCACGGTTTTTAATGAGATCTCCTCGGTTTAAATGGGTTTAACAGCTCATTTAAGCTTAGTATATTCAAAAGAAAATAGTGGTACTAAAATGAGGGAACCGTGTGATCCTAATTGGTGTCGCTATAATAAACTTTAGCCTCCCCCCCAAATTTAAACTTAAACATTTCATTTAAACAAACCTTTAGACCTTATGACTGTTACTTCATTGAGGAGCTCAGAGCTAACTCTATGGGTAGCAATCTACAACAGCATGAGGGTATACAATAGTATGGGAATCTACTAGAGCACATCTCTTTCCCTAGAATTAAATAAAAAATCATAGGACTTTAAGCTTGTTTGGCTAGTGCAACATAATTTCTCACTTCATCTTTAGGCCTTTGCATAATCATGTTGTGAAATTTAAACCCTAACTCGTTTTAGGACTTTGAGGTTGTCGTTCATCATGACATAAATCCTCCTATCTTCCAGGCTATTTGCATGATTGTTTCATACAAATGTTAGCCCTAAATAATAATAAATGGCAGGATGAAACACTCAACAAATCTCTTCTCAAAATTGAATTCAAACCATAGGATAGTTTGAGAAGTAATTGAGGTTCTCCTCAGGGTCTGTGACAACCCTTGGTTTCTCTTCCTTTAATGTTCCAAATTTGAGAGTCTCCCATTTGACATTGCTTAGTTTGTCTTTGAAAGTCTTATCCTATAAAATTCTTGGAGATGATACTTTCTGATCTAAAGTGAGAGTTTTCTTAGGTGACTTCGGTCACTTAAGATGTAGTTAACTATAGGGACTTGTCTCTAGAGGGAGCTTTAAGAACCCATGTAATATAAACTGTATCTAATCTTCCATATTAGGAAGGAGAACTTGTCGGCTTATATCAATGGTTTGTAGTCCAAATGGATGTCATAATCTCTGTAGCTTATTTAATCAATCCTCATGGATAAGTGATATGTATATTCCTTGGGATAGATGTGTCAATTATAGTGTTGTGCTTGCTTATTTAAACTATTGTTTATATGAAATCGGTTGGGTCTCATATTACAAAAAATTTTAAAAATTACTTTTCAAAATTTAAAAAATATTATTTTTCTAAGAGAAATCAAATTTATATGCATATTAAATTAAATCAAAACCACCACTTGAATTTGAAACACAATTCGATGGCTAATGGATCTATCATTGATGTTGTTGCTGGTGGTTCATTAATGTCAAAAACATTTGATGAAGCATATTCGTTAATTGAAAAAATGGCTACTAACAATTTTCAATGGCCCTCTGAAATGGTAGATCTTAAGAGAGTAGTCAATATTCATGAATTTTGTACAATTTCTATTTTGGCTTCTCAAATTGTTGTAATATCAAAGAAATTAGATCAATTTGAAATGAATTTATCTTAAACACCTCTCGTGGGTGAGGAAAATTTATTGAGACAAATGATGGATTCTCGATCATCATATGAGACTTTGAATGCAATAAATAATCGACTTAATAACCTCTATTCTAACTATTACAATCCTTATTGGAAAAAATCACCCTAACTTAAGTTGGAATAATAATAACTCTAATGGTGTAAATCTGCAATGAGGGAACAATCAAGTGAACCCATTTAGAAATTAAGACAATCAAGTAAGTACTAGCTATATACCTTATTATCCTCCAAGCTTTAACAACAACCAATAATTTAAGGAGAAGAAGTTGTTTATAGAAGAAGTGGTGTTACAAATGGTTAATCAGTTACAAAATCAAGGAGCTACAATTAGAAATATTGAGAATCAAGTCAGACAAATTGCTAATGCAGTTAGAAATAGGCCTCAAGGAACTCTCCCAAGTAATGTTGAAATTAATCCTAAAGATCAAAATAAAGAGGAACTTAAGCTTATTCAACTTAGAAGTAGAAGAAAATTGGAGACAGAAGTTCAAAAAGAAATTAAATTTGAGAAAGAGGGGATGGAAATAGAAAAGAATTAGAAAGGTATTCCTTATGATTTAGAGAACCCTATTATACCACTGAAGATTAATATAGAAAAACCACCGCCTCCATTTCTTCAAAGACTGAGATAAGAAAAGTTGGATAAACCATTTTCAAAGTTCTTGGAAATATTTAAGAAAATAGCCATCAACATTCTATTTGCTAAAGCCTTAGAATAAAGGCAAAGCTACGTAAAGTTTATGAAAAATATACTTAATAAAAAAATGAAGTTTATAGATAATGAGACTGTTGCAAATAGTGAGGAGTGTAGCGCTACAGTTCAGAAAAAGCTTCAAAAAACTGTCGACACTATTTTGGTTGGAGGAGTTGCCCGTATAAAGTTGTCGGTCATCGGAATCGAAATTTCGTTGCCCGCTTTGGAAGGATGTTTTAATTTACATATATATTTAGTTTTAGAAAAATATGAAATCAAGTTGACCCCATATTTTTCATAGTTTAAATGAAAGAGCGTTGTACCTCAAATCCTGTATCTATCCCGAAGGATAAACATAAGACTTAAGGATGAGGCTCGATCAGATAAACTAAGGAATATATGACATCCTTTTAGACTGCAAAACCTTTGTATTTGTCGACAAGTTCCCCTATTTAATATAAATAATTAAATAGGGTTTATAATAAGTTGGGTTCGGACAAGCTTCCTATAAGAGCAAGCCCCTATAGTTAATTACATCTTAAATGACTGAAGTCACCTAAGAAGACTCTCGATAAAATTTAGGAAATATTATCTTCAAGGAGTTTCAACGGGACGACTTTTCAATGAGATCGGACGTAGAGGAGTGAAAGGGGGTTGGTTCAAATTTGGAACATTTTTTTGTAGAGTCCAAAGGAGGAAGAACTAGGGGATGTCATGGATCCAGAGGAGAACCTCGGTGACTTCTCAAGCTATCCTAATGTTTGGCTTCATTTCTGAGAAGAAATACTTGGGTGTTTTATCCTGTCAGTTTTATTAGTTAGGTCTTACATTCGTGTGAGATGATCACAGAAATAACCTAGAAGATGTGAGGATTTAGGTCGTGACAAACGACAACCTCGGAATACTAAGACGAGTTAGGGCTTATATTGTATAACATGCCTATACGAAGGCCTAAAGATAAGATGAGGATTTACGTTGTATAAGTAAGCAACCTCAAAGTCCTATGGCTTTGTTGTTTAAGTCTAAGGAAGAAAGATTGATTTAGTTGGGAGATATAGGGTTTTCTATTGAAGATGGCCGTGCTGCCCGCTATGCTAGCCCCAAGCTCCTTGCTGTGAAGAATTTGAATTTTCAAGTGTGTCAAGTTATGATGTCAAATCAGGTGGCCCTATGGTTGAAGTCCATTAAATTTTATGGGGGCATGTTAAAGTTGATTGGAGTGACACCGGTTAGGATCTTACAGTTCCCTCATTTCGACACCACTATTTTCTATTGGACTCACTTAGTCCAAATGAACTTACTAAACTCAACTTAATGAGTTCCATAATTTCATTTAGATTGTGGGAAGCCTCGCTAGCAACCGTAGGCTACCTTCTCCTAGGGATTCCATATCATCATATAGAGACATCTTAATTTAGTTGCAATTGTAGTTTTGTGTGATGTTTGTGATTAAATTTTGAGTTGGTTTATATTTTGAATGTTGTGGAGGTGAATTTTATCTTGGTTGAATTTAGTTTTAGTTTTGGTTTTGGTTTTGTGACTATCCCGATATTTTTAGTTTTCATGCAGGGTGGCATCGTTGTTTAGCATGCAAATTTGTAGGTATAAAAGTACAGTATGAAAGTACAAGAAAGATAACTTTAAAAACTGTAAAAGCGTACTTGGCAAGTCTTCTCGTTCCACCACTTGAAACTCAAAAGGCATGTTAAAGCAGTTTTTATGAAATGGGGAAGTAAAATTTTAACGACCTATCTAACACTAGGTCACATCTCGGTGGGTCCTTAGGAGTTTAATTAAGGATGATGTTGCCTAGCAAAATATATTAAGTTTAGTAGATCTCTGAGGTATCCAACAGATCTAGAGAAAGAAGCAGGTCCGTGCTACTCTTTCGTTGCCTGGTGGAAAGTCTCGAGTTCTTTTAAACTTATTATGTCACTTAATAATTTGTCCTATAAACACCCTATTGCTCAATGAACATTGATGTATCAATTACCCCTAAAAGTAAGCTAATTATCATCTATAATTTAATTTTGAAAATTATGTGGGTGAAGACCCTTAAAGAGGCAAGTTAGTGTTAGTGGAACACTTAACCAAATTTTGGTCCTAATGAGCTTATAGTGTTTGAAAGATGTTCTAATTTTCAATGTTATTTACTTTTCTAATCCTAATTTAAATGAAACTTGATTTAGCCTAAGTCACAACTAAGCCCTTAAGACATAGGTGAGTGGCTTAATTTGTTTTGAAAATGTTAAGCTTTAGGTGGTCATGATTCATGATTTGAATTTCATTTGAAAATTAAAATCAGGGTATTAAATTGATTAATTATTGACTTCAAAAGTCATACCCCAAAGTCCTGGGTTCATTTTAATTTAATAAACTTCCAAATTTTAATAAGTTAGAAATTTATTAACTTATCTTTTCAATTAGAAAAGTGATGTTGGTTTCTACCAATTAACTTCTTGTGCTTCAAACATCCAAAAAAACTGACTAAGATCAGAGGTTGCCCGTTTTCCTCCTTGAATTAAGCCTAAATGTTAATTAAGCCTAAATTTCCAAAATTACACATTTGCCCTTAAGGCTCTAACCCTTCATAATTTATCAAGTTTAATCCAAATGACTTTGAAATTTTTATCCTACATCATTCATTTGTCAGTTAAGACATCATAGAAGAAAATATGATTTTTTAAAATTTAATTAAATTTATATAATTATTGTCATGCAAAAATAGAATTTTTCAAAGAAAATTCCTAACTTAACCAAGGTAATTCCTAATTCCTTGAAATTTTTACTGGAGGTAGACCTAGACTAGAGAAGATGTTGGACCAAATTTCATGTTTTTTTATTTTTATTTGAATTTTAGGAATTTTAATTTGTGAGGTATTTATTAAATATAAAATATTTTAAATGGAGGAAATTAAGTTTTGTATTTTTGAAAAATCTTCATAAAGTCAGAGAGCTTAGAGGAGAAAATTTTATATTTTTTTGAGTTTTATTTGACTTATTGGAATTATTCTTAGTGAAAACTCATTTTAGTTTTTAAAAATTATTTTTAAGCTTTGAAATTCAGTATCTTTGTTTAGAAAATCAAGAAAAATATTCTAATTGTTCCCAAGTGCTTAGGAAGTAATTTAATAATTTCAATGAATTTTATTATTTTGGTGATTTTTATGGATTTTTAATTATTTAAATATTTAAAATAGGCTAAAAATTAAGTTTTTATTTTAAATACCATTTTATTTTTAGGAAAATACCCTTGATCATAGAGAACACAAATAAATAAGTTTTTATAAATTTTTTAAGTTTATTTTAATTTTTAAAAATTATTTAAGTGCCAAAAATATTATTTATTTTTAAAAATCAACTTAAGCTACCAAATGAACTCAAAATGCTTTGGAATTTTCTGGTGAGTTCTCTAGATCCTAAAGAATAGTGAAGATAAAAAATCAAGTCATTTGTTATTTGTATTTTTTAAAATTAATTATCTTAGTGATTTAGTGTTTGTGAAGATTAGGTGCATTTTGAATGACTTGGCTCACGAGAAATTTTCTTAAATGCTCTGTGGTCATCATAAACTTCCCAAAATTTTCTTCAATTTTTTTAGGTAACATGCTAATTTCCATGATTATTTTAAGCAAATAATGCACATAAACTTGAAAAATATGATTCTCTGTCTAAGGACCTCCTTTGACTCTAGAAAAATCAAGGCAAAAACATGCTAAAATTTCAGCTCATAGTGTGATTACTACATGCATGGAGAATCAAAACATCTAAATCAGTGTTTAATTAATTAAAAATAAAATATGCATCAAATGACTCCAAATCATTTTCACATTGTCCTTCTTTGTTCACTGAGAAAGAGGGTATATTTAATTTATTTTTGTGATTTTTCTACACCAAGATATGGATTTTTGAAGTTAGGGGTATTTAAATAAATAAGAAAAATCCTTATTTAACTTTTTAAACAGTGCAGCGCCATCTAGATCCTAAGCAGCTTCGATATCCACATGGTGCGCTCCCATTTGATGCTGCCATCGACATAAGCAGCCACATGTCTTGCTGTTTGTGTAAGGAAGTGTTCTCTGGCTTATTCTCAACTGTCCATCCGATACACGCGCGATCGGCCGATGCTCCGTCATCGTCCCCGATAGCCTAGCCCGAGAACCATCAGTCTTCTAGCTTTAAGATCTCTCTCATTTCTTAACCAAATTAGATAAACTTTTTTAAAAAATGCTTATCTAGACTAAACAAACACATCCATAAGGTGATCGAGCCATAAAATTAACTCTAAGAAAATGGAGAATCAAAAGAGGCTCGAGAGGGGAAGAGATTTTATACCTTTGCTCTGAGAAGTTAAACTTCGATGTTAGAGTCTTGGCACATTCATTGTGATCCAAAGAGGCCAGGGATTGATTCTCTAGTCTTCATGTAAGGCCTATGTATGATTTTGATCACGACCAGAATTGGGTGTTGGTTTAGAGCTATGGTATAGGCTCTGTGAGGGGGGAATTTGATGGGGCTTAAGGTTCTTTCACTTTTGTGAAGGTGTGGGTGAAGTTAATTTGAGTTTGGTAGACTGTGGAGGTGTATTAGCCTCTGTCCTAATTTTTGATAAGATTTCAAGCTCAAAATTGAACTCCGACAGTGGAAATTAGTGAGGGAAAACAGTTGGAATGCAGTGAGGGGATCTTAGGGAAGCTCTGTGGTGAGTTTGGGGAGGTCTCTCTAAGAAATTTTTAGCACCACCTCCCATGGCCATGGAAGGTGCTTTTTATAAAAATGGCTAAGGGGTGGCTGTCATGGCCAATTAGGGGTTGCATTGTGTTGCTTAGGTGGAGGGAAGAGGAGCTCTATAATTTAATTTGGCTGAGTTGGCCTCTAGGTTTAATTTAGGTGAAGTTCCATAGGGGTGGCTCTCAATTTTGAGCTTCTTTAGTGACTAGGCCAGCCGACCATGATAGGGGGATGTGGTTAGGTGCTCAGGGAATCCAGGGGAATCTGTCAAAGCAATTTAATGCAATTGGGTTTAATTTTGGTTAGGGTATCTTAAGCATGTGTATTTTTGGAAATAAGATCCCTTAATTTGGCAGAATTTTGGTCCATGGCTCATCTACCTTGGGTTAGATGGGCTTTGGCTCACTCTTAGGGTCTAACCAATGGCTGAGGTGGAGTTAATTTGATGACTTTGGGGTAGTTAGGTCATCTTTAATGCATGGGCAAGTGATCAAAGCTTTTTTTTGGGCTAGGTTATCCATGTCAATTGACCCAATTAATAAATCAACATTGTGTAGATGATTGTTATGAAGATTTTTGGTGAAGGTTTGAAGTGATTTTGAGTTCAATTGGTAGGTAAATTTGAGGGATTTTTGAAATTTAGCCAATTTGGCTTGTTGGGTTAGTCATGGGTCTAGGTTGAGCTAGCCTTAGGCTAAGTCCAAATTAAATGGTCTAAATGATCAAGGGAGATGTTGTGAAGATTTTTTATAATGGGATAGAGTAGATATTTTGGGGTTAAGGCCCTCAATTTTGAGAGATTTTGAGACATGGTAAACTTGGGGCAAATTTGGGGCCTTTTGAACTTATGTTGAAATCAAATGAAATTGAGGCCTCTCCAAGTCATATTGAAGGTCAAGTTTGATATATGGGGATGCTATGAAGGTTTTTTTAACACAAATTGTGGCAAATGGAGTAGGCCATTGGTTCAATTTGGTGGAACTAAGTCAAAGGGCCAAAAATGGGTTTTTGGTTTAGCTCAAAATTGGGTTCAAATCATGGACCTGTTGAGCTTGGATTTGGTCTAGATTGGTGACATTAAGGGTGAATTTGAGTTTAGAATTGAAATTAGGGTAAATTAAAACCAATTGGGTAGACATTTGAGATAATTTGAGGAAAATATGGGCCTTTAAAGGGAAATTTGGGTGTTTTGGTCAAAGATGGTCAAATTGGCCAAATTAGGTCATGTGATAGTTGAGAAAAATGAAATTGGAAATATTTGGGGGGTTTTGAAAGTTTTTTTTAGGATTGTTTGGAATTTTTGGATATTTGGGTAAGGACGGATATTTTGGTAATTTGGCCAATTTTGGTGATTTTGGGTAGTTTGGGTGTTTTCAAGGTGTTTGAAAGATTTTTGAACCAAGTTGGGTGTTTTGGTTAGATTTCAAAATTTTGGCCAATTTTGGGTTTCCAAAGGTATCTAGGTAATTTGGGGGAATTTAAGGGCAAAAGGCTAGGTTGGGGGTCTTGGTAGAGTTGGAGTGTCAACCACCATCAATAAGTCATGGACCAATGGAAACCACATTTTGGCTCCTCTATGTAGTGGTCTTAGTCGAACCCTAGCCCAAGGCTAATTGGTTTAGGGGACCACCTACAGGAGTCTCCCAAAAGTATCAAGGGACGAGAGCCTAGAAATTCTAGGTTTAGGGTAGTGAGTGATTGTGAGTGTAATGATTGCAAGTGAGTGCCTTAGCCCTAGACCAACACCCAGGGTCAACCATGAGGTCCAGCGGTCCTAAGGGTGACTGATCTTGAGCTCCCCCATAATGACTCCACCTACTAAGTGCTAGAGGTTAAGACCAATATGTGGAACTTTAGGTTGAGTAAAGAGGAGTGTAGAATTTCTAATGGTGAGGGTTCTTTTTATAATTTTCTAAGAATAGTCAATAGAAAAGTCCTATGGCTAGACCTTAGGTTACTAAAGAGGAAAAACTAAACCTCAACCAAAAGTGAGGTCAACAAATGGACACCCAATAAGTGTGGTGTTCTGGGCAAGTACACCGTGCTTATTGGTGTTGATCAACGAGATCAACAAAAACCAATCTAAACTCCTAAGTCAACAGAGCAGAAAGTATGTAGAGTTGTGTGTGTGATTTGTTCCCACTGGGGAATTAGCAAACGATTGTTTGATTGAAATCAAGGAGTATGGACTCTCACTGGGGATCGGGGAATGAATTTTTGAGTTATGAAATTTGAGGTATTTATAAAGGATGGGAGTCAGTATATAAGTGCTGACCCCTTGGTGGGAATTAAAATTTGGGTATCAATCTTGAAATAAGAATCAGATGCCATAATCCATTTAAGGTGATCTTGAAACTGATTTCCAAAGATGAGAATAGGATTGTGTGGGAGGACTGAATCAAAATGGAAAACATAGAGGCTCACATTCGACTCCAAAGGGTAACAACAGTGTGTAAGGATATGTCTCCAGAAAGAAAGGACTGTACCAGTTCGAGTTACCAATGGGGAGTTATATTCAAACTTACATATGACAAGGAGAATATATATGTTATGTAAGGAAGGAAAGCACTAGGACTCACAGCCAACCCAAGCGATGATGAAGAAAATGTTTGCTACATTGAGGAGGGAAGCATTGAGACTTACATCCAACTCAAGAAGTAACAAGAAAATATGTACGTTGTGTTAGGAAGGAAAGAACTATGACTCACATCCAACCCAGGAGGTGACAAGATAATATATGTGTTACATTGAGAAGGAAAGAACTAGGACTCATATCCAACTCAAGAGGTAACAAGAAAGTATGTGTTCGTCACGTTATGAAGGAAAACGTTAGGACTCACATCCAACCCAAGTGGTGACAAGAGATTATATGTGCTACATTGAGATGGAAAGCACTAGGACTCATATCCAACTCAAGAAGTAACAAGAAAATATGTGTGCATCATGTTAGAAAGGAAAGCGCTAGGACTCACATCCAACCCAAGCGGTGACAAGAGAATATATGTGCTACAATGAGAAGGAAAACACTAGGACTCATATCCAACTCAAGAGGTAACAAGAAAATATGTGTGCGTCAAGTTAGAAAGGAAAACGCTAGGACTCACAGCTAACCCAAGCAGTTATAAGAGAATATATGTGTTACATTGAGAAGGAAAGCACTAGGACTAACATCCACCTCAAGAGGTAACAAGAAAATATGTGTGCGTCACATTAGGAAGGAAAGCGCTAGGGCTCACATCCAACTTACGCAGTGACAAGAGAATATATGTGCTACAATGAGAAGGGAAGCACTAGGACTCATATCTAACTCAAGAGGTAACAAGAAAATATGTGTGCATCATCTTAGGAAGGAAATCGCTAGGACTCACATCCAACCCAAGTAGTGACAAGAGAATATATGTGCTACATTAAGAAGGAAAGCACTATGACTCATATCCAACTCAAGAGGTAACAAGAAAATATTTGTCCTTATGCAGAAAACATGCAGATTCATACATGTGAATTTGTGGGGAATATGTGAATAGAATATAAAAATACGTGAAGGAATCAGAATTTAGGTACTGATCTGGAAATGAGAATTGAATTTTAGTTATCTTTTTTGAAAAGAGAGTCGGAAGTCAGAGACCGACCTCGATGATTAAGGATAGGATGTCATGTTCCACTAAAGGGGGTCTTACACTAATTTCAAATATGGGGAGTCAAAATTTGGGTACTGACTCCAAGAGTCATATGAAAACAGTGTAGAGAGTTTGTGATGTTGAATTTGCAGAAATGTGTAATGTGAAACGGTTGATTTGTTCAAGAAGATTTGTACAGTTTTGTGGGGATTTATGCAGAATGTGAAATTCTACGGGGATGTGAAGAGAGTTAATACATATAAAGATGGTTGTGCTACGTGCACAAAGAGTAAGAAACTCTAAAAATGAGAGAATCTACTCGACAAATTCATTTTCTTTTCTTGTTATTTTTATCACTTTTAATTTTTCAAAAAAATGTCTTTAAAATTTTAATTTTAATTGATTGATTTTTAGAAGAAATTTGTTTTGTCATTTATAAAGAAAAATATTTAAATTTATTTATTGTTAAAGGTTTGTCGTTTCGTTCTTCATTCATTGAAATTCTGAACCAACCCGTAGTTTGTGGCTTCCATACATTGCACAAAAATGCAACTAACAAAAAGGCACATTTCTAAGAGAAATTTCCATTAATCTGCTTTAATAAAGATGTCACAGATCAAACATAGGCTAACGCTTAAAGAGATACAATATAAAGTCCATGTTAAAGTACATCCAAAACATCTCATGCCATGAATACATTGTAGGCTGAGTATATCAGATACATATCATGTTGCTATAAAAAAGAGAAAGTGAACCCTTTGACCATCTGTATCAAGTACAACAAGCTTCTGATTGAGCAAACCTTTTAATCCATGCTCCTGGATAAGAATTCCCTTTGCATGTACTTAGAGGTACAACCCTCTCATAACTCGTGCGGTAGTAGCTCTTCCAGTTCTTGGTCTGGCTGAAATCCATATGATATTTTGCTGTTGTCCATCCTACAGACCACCCTATGGTGTCGTACCCCTGGAATGCAATGTTTGGCGACATCTGCCTCATTTCCTTTTAGAACCAAAACTAAACCAACTGGCAGCGGAATATCTATAGTTCATATGAACTCGCCAAGGCCGACAATGTCAATCTCTTTCCCAAATAATATATTGCACTTGCTCAGAAATGAGACCGTGCAAAAGGGTCTTACAAAATCATGATGATCAATGTGAGGAGGTATGCAGTCTCCCTCGTCATATATGTTGATGATGCAGCTATTTGGGATGCAGGTAGCTGGTAGTATGTTCCATCTGACCATCCTCTTGATCATCCACTTATAGGAGGTAGTGGATCTACCTGGTCATGTCTAAGGATCCCTGGCATATTTCCTTATCTATCGTTTGTGAAATTATAACAACATCCACACTGAATGATGATTCTCCCTTTTCCTCTCATCCATTTCTTTGGCTCATAGTACGTTTATTTCATGAGAAGGCCTGCTCTGCCTCTATTCCTCAAATCGAAGATGCAGTTGAGAATGCTTCTTTCATCACTCTCAGAGAAAACCCTGGTATACAGCTCTAGGCCTTCCAGAATGTTGAAGATTCTACCTTGGACTTCTTTGTAAAATTCAAATTCTTTTCTATTTATTTTTTTTATTTTGCAGTTCTCCATCGTACCAGGAGTCGGTAGCTATCACAAGCGTTCCTCCCTCTGAACATTAGCAGGAACCCAAACTGGTGCTGGTTGATCTTGAATACGAGACTCGAAATCTAGCGAGATGTACGACCCTGGGCTCCATGGTATATACTGATCTGTCCCAAGTGGGATGTATGGCTCATCTATCATAAAATCTAAATTTTGAAACCCATTGGTGCTGAAGGTATACTTATCCAATGTACCGAAGTGTCGTAAATGTAGAACATTGCAATCTCGGCACTCTGCAAATGCCCCTATGGCTGATGTTCATGCAGGTATTTCAGCGTTGCACGTCGGGCAACCCTTGCATAAAACATCTGAAGCTGAAGGTGTATCTGGCTCCATGATGAACCCTAGTTCTTCATCTGTGGTGCTTAGGCTGACAGAAGTTTCTTTCATGTTTGGATCATAAATATGCCCCTCAAGAATAGGGGTGAGTAAGTTGTTTGTCTCTCTCTGACGTCTGCGTTCTTCTCGTAGAAAAACCCTCAGCTTCTTGCGGCTAGCGTTCCTGAATTACATCCTGCAAAGCGAAGCATCTGACAGTCATTTGTTATTGGCGGCTACTAAGCCTCCAGTCAGCGTAGCTACCATGGAAGGCAGACGGTTGGGCCCTTCCATCGGATCTTGTTCTATTATCACGTTCTTCCCTTTTTGTGAAGAATTATCTTTAGCGGTCACCCTCAGCAGTGAAGTTAATCCTTCTCTCTGCAGCTGACTACATTCATGAGAGGACCTTCGTAGTCCATGTTGACTTGGTTAAAGTCCATGTTGAAGTCTATGGTACCGCCTTTCGGCGCCATCTCCTAATTTAGTGCGAGGCTCCAACCATCCTTGAAAGCAAAGATCAGCCTCTGTCCCTACATTTTTCTGTAGACGACAAAAAAAACGTCAGTGGGCCGAAACTTAGCATGAACAAGAATAAAACAAAGTATTTTTT